>OMLP01007849.1:2282-33021 GCA_900302685.1 Spondyliosoma cantharus | reverse complement strand
ATCGCTCGCCGTCTACATTTACTTTATTCTTCATGACTATAGTGAATCAAATCTGTCTCTACCCAGAATTCTCGTATCTGTGTACACAAATAATCTTCAACAAGTCAAGGCCTCCAGCCAGGGGGATTTTATATTCACACGAACAGGAAACAACATTTGCCAAATAAACTGAACCTGAATGGGATATGTCCTTGGCACTCAGGCTTGCAGGGAGTATAGATAAAGGGTTGAATAATGACGATGTGTGAACCTGGTTAGAGTTTTGCTTTTATATGTCGTGATTAAGCTTGCGTGCGGCGTTGAAGGATCATTTTTTGCTGTATGGTTTGCCAGAAAATGCTCCTGAATGACATGGGAGCAAAAGAAGAGATCATATGTGCAATTTAAGCTCTTAAAAGGAACAGTTCACCCAAAAGGGAAAATTCCGTTATTAGATATTCCCCCCACCCCCGTGCTGATGGAAAGTCAGGTAATGTTTTGTACGCCACAAAACATTTCTGGAGTTTCACAGTAAAACGGTGTTGCAGCGTTTCCCTGAACAACTGAAGTAGCTGGGGACATATTGGCTCCATTAAGGTCGTTTGGCATATTCCAAGACTCCATAGGCGCTGAGATCCCACACTGATTTGAAAAGATGTGATTTAAAGTTGAAATCTCCATTGCAGCTGCTTAGCTAAAAGTCTTACCAAGCATCTCGTCTGAGGGGGGTGCATAATGTCTTTTTTAATCACTTTGGGATCTCTGGGATTCAGGAGACTCGGATTATGCCAGATCAGCTGTATGAAATCATTTTATGCTTTTTCTCAGCAGTTTTTTTTTTTGGACGGCGTTGGGCTAAGCAGATAATGCATGAATTATCATTTTTGGGCGAACTGTTCCTTTTAGGTGCATCGCGGCTACCTGCTATGACAAAACGAGAATGGAAAGAAACTGAAATCATATGACAGGGAGTGTATTATTTACACAATATCATCACGCGTGTGTTATTAAAGCTGCTGTAGGCATTGCGGTCATTTTAGCTAACTTCCTCTCGTTTTTTCCAGGTAGCAGACCTCTACCTCCTCTCTAAAGTCACTACACTAGCACGAGTCCTTTCTTCTGTCGAGGCTGCTCTCCGTGCCTCTTTCTTTTCTCCAAGCATTTGTCATCACTTGGCCTGTTTGGTAGTATAAGCCGTTACTGGGAGAGGAATTGGTATCTTTCCCTGTTCCACCGCAGCAGGTGTAGGTACCAGAACTCTTTGTGTTTCCCTAGCAGACAGGACAGCCCCTTTAAGAAGTTGTCTGTTCTGATTGGATGAAGCGGGCAGGGATCCCAAAAGATTTCCTTTCTCTTTTACTGCACGAGCAGGGGGAGGAGAGATGGCTGCCTGAGCAAACACTCTGTAACAGTGATTACTGTTGGAATACAGAGCTTTATAACACGTATTTTATCAACAACAGTTACAGCAGCATTAACACAATATCAGTATGTAATCTTTAAATATGACCTTATAGTCAATACCAGTATATTGCAACAACTTGAAGGAGGAACTTAAATGTTTTGAGGAAGAAAACCATCTCTTATGGAATTTTGTCATGCAGAATCTGTTTGGAAATAATTCTCTCCTTCTGATGGAGGACTGCTACCATTGCCATCAAAGACAGCAACTGCTACAGTGTTTTCTGTTGTCATTATAACAGCGGTTTGCCTGAGATCTTACATACTGTATCACTGGTTTGACTGCTTATTCTGCATGGGCTTCGGAACCTATGGTGCAAGTGTGTGTGTGTGTGTGTGTGTGTGTGTGTGTGCGATGCAGTGCCTGCGTCTTTTTAAGGAGGAACACAGTGACGCTGAGCAGATTAGGTTCCGCGGCAGGCGAGAGAATAATCTAATTTAAAAAAAACCTTACTGATATCGTGGCACGCTAGATCTGCATTATTCAGAATCCGCTCTTGTTTTGGTTCTGCAATCAGGAGTTGGACCTCTGTGATACGTTCCATCTGGTTTTGTCGTTCCAAACAGGAAAGTATGAGGTTAAAGGCTGTGAATATCATGAACATCATACCATCTTTTAATAAAGAAACACCTTCCCGTGATGACGATGATGATATTCTTTGGTGGTGGTGATGATAATGTAAGAAAAAAAGGGTGTGTGTTTTGTGAAAGTGCAGACAGTTTGATATACTAACTGTACTGCATGTTTCCTTTCATCAGCTTTGGGCTGTTGTATTTCACAGAGCATGATTAGCGTAAGTGTGGAATCCACACCGCTGGGGGCTGCGGGGCAAGCTTGAAGCCTGAAGCGCATTCATCAACGTCCCTGGCAGGGTGCACCTTTCTCAGCCGCACAACGCTCAGCTTGCAGCCATCTACCCAGCCAAGTTTTAGTCTTTTTCTCTCATTTTTACTCTTTTTCAATGGCCTTTGTTGTTTTTTAAGAGATAGCAAAACCTTCTTATTTTTGTATTTTTTTTTTTAAATCAAAGCTTCTGCGGTGCTGGACTGTTTGTGTCAGATGCGTATTGTTCACCATTATGACAAAATAATATTACTTTGTGTATGTGTAATGTCTGTTAATGACTGTTCAGGTGCTCATAGGCACACACACCCAATCGGATTTGTGTGTGTTTTGCGGCTCATGTTTTTTTTTTACCCCACAGTCAGGCTTGATGACACTGATGTCCCTGCCTTTTTCTCCATCTCCCCTCGGTCTTCTTCCAGCAGGTAAACAGCGACTGAAGCAGGTCCTCCCAGACTGGTCCCTCAGGTCTGAATTTGTAATCACTCTAAGATCTCAGACATGAAAGACTTGCCTACATCTTCCGAAAATTGCCCTCGGAGGTACTAAGTTCTGTTTCAAATCATAGGATGTGGAGAAGAGAAGAAAAGTTTGGGGAGCAATAATAGCTGGATAGTGATCAGTTGCCTCAGCGGGAGTGGAAAAGAAGAGTTTTTGCTTGGTAAAGACATTCTCAGCACTTGCATGTCCGAATCATAACTCATTATTAAAAGTTAAACCGATGATTAACTTGGCAGACAAGGCCTTCAAAAGGCCTGGGAGCACGCCTCAGCCTGAATCCGGCCTTACTTGCTGGCCAACAAAGCCCCATTAGGACTAATTTCTTCTGCATCCATAACCTTTAGTTGATTTACCCACTGTTTAAACTTCTTATGGCTCTTGCTATTATTGTGGTTCAGATTGAGCTGTGGCCTGAAAAGCACAACTGGACATTTGTCTGTTCATTTCTGATTTATAAAACACCAACGATATGTCTGTCAGAGCCCTGAGATTCATCAATGAGTCAGCGGAGGTGCTGCTCTGTCCAACAGCGCCGGTCTGGATATTTACTGTCGGGGCGTTGCTGCCATCTAGTGGTCATTATTGAGATCGCAGTATTTGAAGAAAAAAAAAAAATGATACAACAGCACTAGGTCAAACGTATCACTGCGCTTAAAAAAGTAGTTCAGAGGCTTGTCTAATAAATCATTTCAGCGACCCTTGGATGACGTCTGTACTGGATTAATTCTAAACAATTGCACTTCTAGCAGAGGATGATAAATGCCTTGTTTTAACCGAAGTGAAAAAGTGATGATAAGGTAAATGGCAAGCGTATTGATTTTCTAAGTGAACAGGCCTATAAGTCAGCAAAGTTCACGTGTCTTGCTCTTTCCATCGTGGACGCGTCAGTAGTGATAGACGAGCCAATCTCCCGACGTCGAATTGTCAATTTCAACAAACTTTCTTCAAGAGTGGGTATGTTTATTTCAATTGACTGACATTTGGACTCAATTTGACCTCTTTACTTGGATATCAGTATTAGCCAGCCATAAGGTCACGGCCACCATAGCTGTTGACTTGATGTTAGCTAGCCAATTAATTTGAGTAGCATAACAATTACATTTTAATGTGTGAGTTTCGTATCCTACAAAAGTAAGAAATAAAGTGAATGTCTGGCGGTGACTGTTATTAGCATGCTATCATTAGCAAGCGACGACGTTAGCTAGCTTACTGAGCACGCGGTGTGGGCGCACAGAGCAGGCGCCCTCGTGCTGCCACAGGAACACAGCGGCAGCTCAAGTTTAAGATTATGTACAACTCCCGATTAATTTTTTGGTTTTTAATTTTGGTTCAAGTTGGCTAAAGTTACCGGTGGGATTAGATACTAGAAAACGTTAATTTTCTAATATTGTTTTTTTTATGCCAGAATAACGTTGTTCTTTTCTAAACAGCTCTCCCATTTGAAACTCTCCGGAAATGACTGGTCGCGCCCGAGCAAGATCAAGAGGCCGAGCCCGGGGCCAAGAGACTGCAGCGCCCGGAGCGGTATGAGCAGCCTTTAACTTTCCTCACTGTAACCTTTTGGTAGTTTTACTTGTTGGTTAACCTTTTTATAACTTAATGGTACTTGTGTGACTATTTCAGGTCCACCATTAAAAAAATAAAATATATATATATATATATATCTCCCTTAATGGCACACTGTAGCTTTACAAATATATTTTCTGCCTACTCTTGGGCAGGGATGACTGTATCCATCAGTTTTGTGTTACCATCCACATTAGTTTGACTTTAATGGCAGTAGTGATGCTCAGTGATGACACATGATATCGAAGTAATTATCCCTGTAACTGAGAAAATTATCCAGCAAGCAAAGGTCATTCAGTCATCTGCTAGATAGAACCCCAACGTAGTGGACTGTCTGTAACACAGTTACAGCCAATCGGAACTGGTACTGCAGCTTGCAGGATGGATGATGTTTTATCGCCTGAGAAAAATTCATAGTGAATATAAGGTGACGTCAAGACAAATAATTAACATAATTACAGCATCCTGGCTACAGCCCCGATATAGACTGGCAGCAATTATGCAATAACATCACCTTGTCACAAAGACTACATTTTTCATTTTTATAATTATTGATTAGTTTGAAGTACTTCTCCAAAGTCACTGGAAGGTGATATGTGGTCTACATGAAGACTTGATTTCAATGCATCTAATGTTCCATATAAAATGTGCCAAGTATGGAACCTAATGGGAACAGTTCTATACATTAATGAAAAATAAAAACATTGCGCTTGCTGCTGTAAATCGCATGCAACTTGTGGAGCAAAATGCAGAAGTTAAAGAAATGCATCCGCTCGCCTGTCACGGGGTTTGTGCCTCGACTCTCCTAGTGAAATGTACTATTGGAAGTGTTTTTTATGCAGTAAATGCAGCTATTATCCTCAACAATGTGAGAATAAGACCATATTATTTTTTTAGATTTCTCACTTGAAAGCCAGTAATCTCAGTGAAATATAATTGAAAATGTGAATGTTTAAGCAACAGCTTTTATTAAGATGTCCACTTAATCTGCAGCCCAGATTTAGTCATGTTCCAGCCCAGACGTCAGTTATCTATGGAGAGCTATTATGTCTTTTAGACACAAAATTGCTTGCTTGAATGAGGAAATGCAAGTTAAAGGACACACCACTTTACAGGCAATCTGTTGTTCAATAGTGCCCTAAATAAAAAATATTTGAAACGTCGTCTTGAAAATTTTTCAAAAATGTTTCTTAACACAAATTGCACATCTCCAACTTTTTCTTTCTTGAAGAGCCAGGCTCGAGATCCTGCGCCAGCAGCTCCCCCACCCACAGAGGGAGAGCTTGTTGGTAGAGGGAGGCAGAAAGGTGCTCCGGGACCATTTTCTGCCGAAGGTACAGTCAAACACTTCATATATCTGTTTCTTACTTCAGATGATCCTGGCAAATCCCTGTGTTTGAAAATGTGATTTGCAAAATGTATCTTCCAGAGAGGTATCTTTCAGTTCCAGCAGTGCATGAGAATTGGGTATATCAAGCCAGGGCATATTTTTCACAAACCCATAGCAAATGGGCATTCACTGTACTTGTGGAGTAAATACTCTGGCGTCACTGTGGTGATCAGTCCCTAAAGTATTGCCCATGCCAGTCGTAGACTCTCAGGGCTATAAAGTAGAGCAGGGGTCACCAACCTTTTTGAAACTGAGAGCTACTTCATGGGTACTGAGTCATACGAAGGGCTACCAGTTTGATACACTCTTCTGAAATAACAAATTTGCTCAGTTTGCCTTTAGTTATATATGATTATTAATGATACTCATCTATGTGAAGACACTGATCACGTTAATGATTTCTCACAATTATCAACAATGACTTGACAAGGTGGGAAACAGATAATATCAATATTCAATTTTCATTTTTAGAACAGGCCTGAGGGCTGCTCATGTTGGTGACCCCTGATCTAAATGATATGTTATAGCGTAATAATCCTAATTCCTGCATTTAAGGCAGATTCAGAGGCACTTCTGATAGCAGCATCTGTATCGGAACAACCCTCGTTTAGAAACCACAAGATGTAAGAGGAAAAACTTTGATTTCTTCGGCAAAATGAACCTTGATGAAGCACTTGTGAACTGGACAGAAAGTGTTTCATCCATCAGTCAGAGAACATTTAAAAATAGACATGTCTTAATTAATATCATGGATTTGTACTTCAAAGCAAATGTTCCCCCCTTGTACTTTTCGTTTCACTTTAATTTTACTCCACTTTTTCTTCTATTTCATATCATCCAACCTCCCTCTTTTTTTCGCTTTTTTTTTTTTTTAAACCAAGTCTCATAAAGTCCTTTTGTGGAGACTTGATGACCTAATTGCCGGGTGTGTGGCTGGCTCCTTTTTTCATTTTGATGGTGTTTTGAGCTACTCTTCTGAGCCAGCACACCCAAAGTACTCATTAGTGTCTTTCTCAATAAAATCACTGTGAAACGACTTCATTCAGAATCCTGGGAGATCGGTTCACGCCGGGAGAGAGGCTGACCCTAGTTTATGATGTTTTACCTGGCTGCCTTCCCTGCTCTCTCTCTCTCTCTCTCTCCTCAGTCTCTGTTATCTACACTGTCAGAATCCTCCAGCATCCTCTGTCGTTCTTCACTTCATGTTAATCCAACGCCCCCCCCCCATGTTCCCCATCTCTCCTTCTCTTCCCTGTTTTCTCTTTTTTTTTTAATCTGTCGGGCTGAGAGTTCATATCCCTGTCGAGCTCTTTACATCCCCTGTCCCTGTCCCCTTTAATCGGATTGCGCGCCTCCGAATCGGGGATCGACAGGGCTAATTTCATGCGAGTTACAGATGAATTAATGATGAACAGTGAAAAGGGGATTTAAAAAGAAGAGGGACTCTCGATGGGAGGGCTGTGTGCGGATTATGTATTCTTGCTGCAGGGCTCGCTCAGCACCTGTTCCAGTGGGCTGCCTCCCTGTGTGTGTACGTATGTGTGTGTGTGTGTTTGTACACTTGTACCCGAGTACCCCCGGCGCACCTCTACACGCAGCGTGTCTCTTAAATGTCACTTGCTGCTTCTCCTCTCAAACCGGCCTCTTTGCCGCCTGGCGCTGTGCATCTTAAAGAACAGTCTGACTTTTTCTCCGCTGCCCGTCTTCAGTGTTATTTCCTCAGAATGTTCAGTTCCGCCATGCCATGCGTTCTTTCAAATTGTGATTTCTCCAGGCCAAGTTCAGGCCAAAATTGAACTGGAGGTAGACAGCGGGCTGGCTTTGGTCACTTTCAATTCAGGAGAGCAGACAACTTTTGAATTTGTCAGATAGCTTTTCATTTCTCTACTCAATACTTGAATAGGCTTGGACATTTATTTTTTTTTATTTGTGCCCAAACCGCAATTTTTTTTTCCCTGCCAGAGACTTTGCTTATCCTATGCAATGCCACTGAATTCATTGCTCATTTTTCTGGCAGCCATCTACAGAGGCCGGGATGAAAAAGTACTACAGAATTACAAGCACTCCCCTGGCTCGATGTATGGTATTTGTAGACACGTTTTCAGGTCTGAATGCTGAATGACATTTTATTTCATTTTTTTTTTTTTTTAATGTGTGGGCACCTACCCAACCAGAGCGCTCCGTCTGTGTCCAGCTGCGTTGCTGCCAAAGGCGATGACCCTGTTACCGCTGCCTCATTGCCAACCTGTAGAGAGCCGTCTCTGAGTGCTCTGAGGAGGAGAAAGGAGAAGAGAGGGATGCGGTTGGAAGTCTGGGTTGATGCATGCAAGTCATACTGAAAAGCTGTAAATAGCAGTTTCATTTTAATCTGAAGCATCAAGGCTCCATTGCTCCACTGCCAGCACACTAAGCACTCACATAACTGCCTTTGCCAAGCAGCGTTCTAAATGCGCCTGTCTACCAGCTAACAGATGCAGTAAGAGCACCATTTATTATAGGTGGCTCCGCGCTACGCATTAGCACACACTTAAGAATTGTGACGACGGGGCTAATTTGATGCCACTAAAGTGAGTTTCCAACGGAGAGAGCGTCATTAAAGGCACGCCGCAAACACAGATAGCTGTGTAACTATGTGAGCTCTGTGCCACATGCTGCGCTTTACACCATCATCAACATCCAAATTATGTCATCTTCCAGCAAACTCTCTGTAAGCCCGGGATGAGATTTGGCCAAATCCCTGTTTAGAAACGGATGCGGCGGCTTTTCGAGGATCGATTATTTTTGCCCTACATGATGAAACCGATCTAATTATGCCCCATACTTCCATGCACTGCCACGTTGGAAAGCAAATGTTCGGCAGCGATAAAGCACAGATCACGTGGAAGGTCTTAAGTGGGTCGTTTTCAAAGTTCAGGCAGTTAATTTGTTTCTAATGAAGGAATCCATTAACGTGACATCAGCGGCGTGGCAGTGTTTTTTCACCCCATCTGGGATGATTATCCATCTAGCAGAACAGAACCTGTTTGAGTCTAATTTATGGGTTATTTGTTTATGTGGTTACTGCAGACACATGCTTTAGATGTACAAGTATATACAAAATGTCTGTGGTAATTTGACTTAAATCATATTAATATTCACCACTGTTATGTGACATAGGAGCATGAACTAAGACGGTCCCCCTGTTGAAATCTAGTTTTTCCCAGCTTCATTATTTCAGCTGCTTCTGTACTTACATATCGCTTGTTCCTGAATTAAGTTGAGTGAATTCCCGCTCTTTTATTTGATCTATTTTTCTAATTTCATTCCATTTTCATTGTGTTGCATGTAAACAGTGCACGTGTTAAAATAGATACTGTCAAGAGTTTCCACTTACAGTATTTAATTAATGTATTTCCTGGACACATTTTCCATAATGTGCCGAGATGTGTTGGGATGTCGCCACATGTTCTTCCTTTTTGAACATCCAGTAATGTGTCTAAGCAATTCGACGTGCGATGCTTCATACTCGCGCATGACCAGGCATGAAAGTAACCTTAATCTGAAACTAATCAGAGTCATCCCAGTGCAAGGGATCACCGTGCCGCAGGGAATTCACGCAAGAGATCACACAGTTTGCAGCAACACAAATACAATATGGATTAAGTCTAATCCTGGTCTAACTGTTGAGGCTTTCACTCCTCATCCCCGGCTACCTGTCGTCTCCCATCTTACCTGCTGGCCTTGATGCGTATCCAGCGGTTGGTGTTGACGCGCACGGTGGAGCGAAGCACGACGGGCTTGGAGCCAAGGTCGTACGTCATCTGGACGTGTCCGTCCACGATGGCCAGGGCGATGTAGTCAGAGCGCTCCACGCCCTTCCCGCTCCACAGCACCAGGCCCTGGGTCGCCTCCGTCCGGATGCTCAGCTCAAATTTATTCACCAGCAGAGCCTTCTCACTAGGAGAACAGAAAATACATTTGTTAGCTTTTGGCCTAATTCATCACAAAGAGATCCAATCTTTGACGTAGCTGACGCAGCTCAGTTGTATATGTAAAGTAAAGGGACCTCTGCTGTTCTCCAGAGTACATTTCCCATAATTCAAGTCTTAACATTTGGTTCTGTGTGTTGTGTCGCCCAGACAGCTTTGTAGCTCGTGCTCTGCAGCCTCACACTAACAGAGTTACAGTGAATTTTAAGCATGCAGTCTGAGTTTAGGAGTAGCAGGGGGCTGTTTTGCTATTAGCTTTCCTACATCCTACTGAGCCTGAGCGGCATCGCTGCTCAGAGCTTCCTGTGTTGCTCTGAGTGTGTGTGAGTGTGTGTTTTTCAGGCAGCTGTTTGATCTCCAGTCTCTTGACTGCTACAGCTGCGGGGGTGATTTGGATGCAGACACTAGGCGACTTCCAGCAATCCTTAAGAGGCACTGTACGTCACTGTCACCGATGTGTGAGACGAATACACACTGCCTCTGTTGGATGTGTGCGCACACAAACACCACCATACATTCAGTCCTCCATATGAGTGGGTCCGACAGGCATCCAGAGAATCAAACTTCTAATTTGGGCTGTGTACGACTGTGTGTGCACGTCATCTGCACACATCTACGCAAATGTCTGCACATCTGCAAAAAGGATCTAATTCCGCCTTCTTCAAAGGGTATTTTCAACACAAAGACAAAGACAAGGTGAGGACATGTACGACAGAGAACCAATGACACATGGATAAAAAGACACAACAGCAGCACAAAGCTGGAGACAAAGATTAGACAAGACAGACAACAAGGCAAAAGAGTCAGCACAGCAGGCAGAGAGGCTCATGGGAGTACAAACAGGACAGGAAATGGGAGGGGAGAAAGAGAAACTGGCACCTTCTCACTTCTTACGCTGTAAGAAGTAGTTTCTCTGAGTATTTTCTTTTCGGTAATGAGCAAGAGTGAAAAGAGGAACCAGTACAGAAGCAATGATGGATGATATTTAACTTTGAAGTTTATTGACTGCTGGCCTAAAGTAAGGCAACTCTGACAGCTCAGGCCAACGATCATGCCGGTTCACCTCAGCGGCAGTGGGAAAAGAATCCAGAATCAAATTTGATTTCCTCCTTCAAAAACATGCTTGGGTTAGAGAGTTTGACCCCCTTCATTAACTGAACCCGCTGAGGTAAACAGGAACAAAAAAAAAAAAAGTATGATTTAACAGCACCATTGCATTTTTCCCTTTCAGCGAGAGAGGGAAAAAAAATGCACAAATACAGCTCAGTGAACCCTCTCCTGGCAAACCCTCAAAGAGCTTACAGGGCCCAATAAATCTCCATCGGAGCAGCTTGTCAGTGATAAGGTCAAGGTTATTAAAAGTGCTGAATATATCATGAATAAAACAACGCCGGCGCACTGCGTTCTAAATCTCATATACACTACCGACTTGAGAGATTTCTCGAGTGCTGCTGTTTCTTTTTGTAAATGGAGGGATTTTTATCTACTCATTACGTGTATTCTAATTCTCAGAAGGCTCCTCCGGGGTGCTGTCCTCCATTTAAACTCCAGGTGGCAGTAGTGGTTAGAATAATAAAAAGCCATCAGAGAGGACAGCTACTGCAAAGAGGCTGCGGCTCGGGCTGGTTTTATCACAGCTCTGAACTTCAGAATTAATTGAAGCATAAGCAGAGGCTCTTTGTGTTTCGTATTGGTAACTCTATCTCACTAATGGAAACAATGTTGTCCCCGCGGAGGAGGGTTTAGCCCTGTGAGAGGTCAGGGAGGGGGTTTGTCTGAAGAGAAGGGGAGGGATGAGGAAGTGAGGTGAGGCGAGTGTACAGCACCAAAGTCTAAAAGCTTTTAAGAGACTCACCTCTGGTCAGATGGGTTTTCCAGAGACTCGGGACTTAAGGGAGCAGGGGGGAGAGAGTCAACGGCATGCAGTGTAAGCGCAAGAGGCCAGAAGGAAAGGAAGAAGGAAGAAGGGGAAGGAGGGGAGGAAGGAAGGGGGGGTTGTGAGTCCGCTGGGTGACTCACAGAGGTCTGGTTTAGACCTGGAGCTGCAAAAAGCATAACTTATCCGCTCTACTACAACATCGACCCTGTCAACAGTCGATAACAACAGTCGTGTGATCGCAGGAAGCGTGTAGCTTAGCCCTGATCACACCACAACCATTAAAGGAGGTTCTCAGGGGAACTTAGTTGGATCAAGATGGAAGACTAATGCACCAAAATGCCCTGGGATGAAGCATTTTTTTAAGAATCAAGATTAAGAACATTCATAGTCAGTGTCCACACCAGTTCAAAGGCTGCTGTAAGTCAAGTGTCCAATTAATGAACAACTTCTTTATATTTATGAGCGCTGCCCGCCACAGTGCAGCGGCAATTATCTTCTGTCCAGAGATGGGAGCGATGAATTAAAAAAGAAATTAAAAAAAATGGGCAATTGCCAAAAAAATGGGGTCAAGCACCATACCAGTGGAGAGCGGCTGAGAGTTATGATTTGTCACTGAAATAATGGGCTTTGAGCTAAAATCGACCGGCGGTTCCACATACGGGCAGAGAGGTGAAGGAGGGGCGATCAAAGGAGGCTGTAAATAGTAACAGAAACATTAACCCAAGGTGAGCGGTTGACATTTTGGCCTCGCCCCGGCTCTTAACAGCCTCTCGAGAAATGTATTCATTTCTTCCACAAAATCAAATCATGCTGAATTGATCGGCACGCCTCCGGAGTGCCGCGCCAGGGCTCTGGTTTGCTTAGATTCACGCTCACTGTGGCTCTTAGTAAATGTGACATCCATTAAACTTTTGACAGTCTGGCTCCAAGGACCACTGTCCTCTCCTGCTAAGTGAGATTGATGCCCATGGCTACACACTGCAGAGAGATCTCAATTGGAGGTCTAATCTACAAAGGGAGACAAATCTGTGATTAACATGTCACTGCCTCTCGGTACGGCCGACTCCGTAATTATTCACAATTACAGTTAGAGATCTGGCAAAAACGAAATGACAGAAGCCCTGGCGTGGATTGGAACTCTGGGCTGAATCCAGTCGGCTTAATTTGAGCTGAATTCTGCATCGCCGCTTTGTGGGATTTTTTAAAAGGAGGTTACTTACCAAGCTAATGAGCAGGAAGAAAAACCCCTTAATAACTAAGTCATGACCGCGGGTTTTCCCAGGCAGAAACTCTACAGGCAGCAGAAACTAGGTTAAGGGGTGTTTAGTATATCCTTTTCTTGCAGGTTTCAACGGGTCTCATTCATTTCCCATATAACAGATAATGCCATTCAAGTGCAAGGCAATTCATTTTGTTTATGAACGAGTTACAACCATGCATAAAATATTGCACATTCTTGGTGCAGCAACACATTTTCTCTGGGGGGGTTGAGCACAATGCTTCTCATGCACACATTCATGCTTCCCTTTTTGGACTGGAAAATACATTTTAAAAAAAGAAAAGGATCTTATGACGCTGCGAGATGTGTGTAAAATAATGAAATCTGTCAAATTAAATCAGGGATGTGGAGCTTGGAATCAAAATTTGACTTCAACGCTGAGGATGATTTCTGTGTGGAAAATTATGACAGCAAACTGAATGTGCTTTAATCTCTTCATTTGGGTTAACTATCAAAGATGGCTTGCTCTGGTTGCTGTTAGTTGGGCTTGATTGGAAGCTGGGCGAACACCCAGTCGTAAAGTCTACTTACTCCGGGATCTCATTGGTCAGTTGGCTTGAGTGAGAAGGAAAGACAGTGAAGGACATTCATATGAGACAAGACATGTGCGGACAAAGACAAGGGCGGTCAGGCTGAAGGACGGGACTGCTGGGAAAAAAAACAAACACACGCACACGCACACACACAAGTATACGACAGAGTCCTCCAGCCAGTTGTTTGTGAGTTGCGCGTCTCCGTGCGAGCGAGACGATCTGCAGACTCTGGCCCTGGCTTTCACACTTTGGAGTGTTTGTGTGAAGAGCTGCGAGACGAAGATATAGAGCCGTATGCTTGATGTCTTTTCAGGTTTGTCACGTAAACATTTTTGTTCGTGCCAACCTGGAGGCACAATCTTGCCAGCCTTGTAGATGGATGGGAGAGTAAAAACGTCTCATCGGCTGCATAAAGGGACAGGATTTCCACCGTTTTACAATTGCGTCATCGGCTTATTTCCCTTTCAAGGGTGTAACATTTTTGAAAGCCGAGGAACAATCATTCGCACATTCAAAATAATCATGAAACGTTTAATCATGACTCAATTCTGTCCAGTGTGTGGTAAGCAGTGGACCACGGGACGGACTGAGCGTGCTCAAGGCAACACTCTCATTATTAAGCGTCTCGCTAATTAGTAAAATCCTGTCACGACTGCCATGGATGGAGGGGACGAGCTATTAGCCGAGCGCCTAGTTCACCCTGAAGCCCGAGCACTGATGATATCATCACCAGTGTCATAACGGCTTACCAAGGGAGGAGATGGATAGACAGAGGGGTTATTTGGCTAATAGCTTTCTACAATGGAGATGTTGGATGAAGCTGAATAGATGAGGATGTTCCCCTTGTCCTCTTCCTTACCTCTTTGTAACGGCGTTGTGGTACTCGATGAACGTCCGCCCGTCAAAGGCGACGGCCTCGGTCTCTCCGGCAGACTTCTCGTAGATGGCTGTGACAGAAGGAGGGGAGGGAAGAGGATTGTTCAGGGGATGAGATCACACCAATCAATAAGTGAGAGAGGGTTCAGTTATCAGAGCTGAAGGCAATGGAGTGTGAGCAAATGGGGCAGGGGAGGAGTGCGGGTGCATCTGTAGTTTTAATTAACGTGAAAGGGACAGCCGGCCACACGCGCAAGGTTAATGGCGAAGGCAGCGACTGAGTATGTAAGACAGATCGAGGCAGTATGAGTGTATGTCTCGCAGAGTGACAGGGAGATGATGAAAGGGATGTGCAACTCTTGAAAAGAGCGTTTCATGAATATTCAGTCGACACCTTTCATCATTTTCATAACTGCCGCTTTAGTTTGAAATCAATGCGTAATAGCCGTGACATAAAAGAGACATCACTTGTCTAATATCGGCATCGTTACCTTGCCTACACGGAACACAATTGAAACAAAGGTCTCATAAGCAGATTATAAATGAGACTACGAGTTCATCTACTGGTGACGCGAGCCAAGAACAAGCTGTGTTACATAAAGTGTCCTCAGTCCCACTCACACTACAATGTAAAACAGCCGAAACGCTGCCATGTTTCCTTTTTCGAGTAAAACCAAATAATGTTGGATGAGGAAACAGAACGATTTGTACAGTCACAATGACTCACCGCAGTTTTTACACTGCCATAATGAGCTGATCTCAAGCCAGCAAGTACTGCTGCCCACAGGTTTACATGCGGACCAATCCTACTGATACTAACACATATATTTAGGATAACGAATGGGTTTGAGGCCAGTTTGGCTGCGAGGACGGATAACGACGGTCCGGAGATACTCACTGTTCTGACAGTGTCCCCCTGAGAAACCACTGAGGCAGACGCACTCGTAGGTGTCCAGCTGGGGGTTGCAGCGGCCTCCGTTGTGGCAGGGCTCCTGGGAACATGGGTGGTCCTGGAACATGGCTACATTGCTAGAGCGCATGGCGTTCTCCTCTCTGAGGACGGGGGTACCCATCAGAATGATCTGGGAGGAGGAGACGCAGCGTTAAAGGGACGCACCAAGGATTTCTCACATACACACACACTGAATGTCTTCTGTGGTTATGGACGCGTTTTTGACTGTCTGAGAAAATAACCCTGATGATGACATCAGGATTATCTCACCTTCAGCTCGGAGACCACACATGTGTAGGTGTTTACTAGGCAGTGTGGGTCCAACAAAAATGTCATTAGTTGCACAGAAAAATGTGGTATCCAAACTTTCTGACTAATATAAAAGAACTGAGCGATGGAATAACTTGGACTCTGCATCTGATTCTAACTTTTGAACTTGTCTCTTGTGACCCAACATTATTACATTGTATTAGTCAAAACCACGCAAGTACCCTTTTGAATAGAAGAAAAAAACATCTTTTCATAAAATCAGGAACTCACTGTTACAGCAACATTATGCTCCAACTACAACTACTGCCCACTTCAAAATAGTGAGCGAAGGAAGGACAAGAACAGAAATATAGAAGTCTGTCATCATGTTAAATAATCCAAAATGTTCTGTGCCTAACTTTTGGGGAAAAAAATGTCTATGGATGTTGTGTTGTGGGTCAGGCATGTGTGAGCGGACCAATCAGAGCAGACTGGGTATTTGAGAGGGTGGCACTTAAAGAGACAAGGAGCTAAAACAGAGCGTTTCAGAGAGAGGACAGTGACGGTGGAGCAGCACTGGGCTGTATGAGAAGACTGTGTGTTTTTTGAGCATTAGAGCCTGTAAACCTGCTCTATCAGTGAGCCAAAATACAATTATGAACCTGAAAATAAGCATGATATATCCTCCTCTCACTTACTGGCATGGCAGCAACTGAATGACAGTAATGTCATCAGGGCTTCTGTCATATGCTGTGGGCGTGACTTCCTCCAAAGTAAGTTGAAAAAACAAATGATGCTTTTGGATGAACCCGTCTGCAAGCTCAAGTATAATATCATATATAACTTCTTTAAACCTATTTGCATCGACCTGTTTATGTAGTGCTCTATGTAACATTAATTGTTTTTCAGCTTTCCTTGGAGGGCTACCTTTATGATTCTTATCTCGCTTTTAAACTGCTTCTGCTGTCACATTTATCTGATTTAATTTTTCCCTCTTTAGCAAAGCACTTGAAGATTATCATTTGTTAGCACTTTTGGTTGTTGTCCAAAATAAAGCACTGAGTTATGGGGCTTTGAGCTCTCCGCTGAATGATCATTAAACCTAATTATCACAACTCATCAGAAGCGCAAACAACTGTTTACGATGACACAAATTCTTCTGATATGTGCCTCCTCTCGGTATGAAATCCGCATGGTTACCACACAGGCGAATCTGTCGTGAAGTGGATGTTGATACAACACACATGTTAAACAGGGACATCAAACTGAGAGTACATCCCATCTTCCTCATAATTAACTATTCCCTACAGGCCCAGTAAGACAAACGCCACATTTAGCTTTTGATTTGCTCGAAACTGTCAAGGGAAAGTTTGCAGAGGAGAACTAATGACAAGTTTTGCACAAACAGTAACATCCTGCCTTTGTTCTACTGGGTTATTTTTGGCACTCAGAGATGAGCTATTTGCTGGAAAGTAGAGGAAAAAGAAAAAAAACTGGAAAGCTGTCAGGGTAAGATCTGAGAGTAGCGAAAGGGAGGGACTTCAAAAATGTGCATTCTATTATTAGTGCACGCTAATCCAAATGAGCAGAGTCACTGCCCGTCACAGCGTGAGCTTATAATGGAAAATCACTAATACGGGGGTCTGTAGTATGACAGCTGGACAGCTAATAACTTCGGGTTTGGATTTTTCTACGAAGGCACAAGGGCCCTGATTCATTCAAATAAAATGTATACATCCGCAGAATCCAGTGACACAATTCTGCTTCAACAAACAGAGCCTTGCAAACATTTACCTTCTGGATCGTTCCTTTGAATCCCTCCGTGAGTGCGGCGGCTCTTGCCAGTCGGCTGTAGTCGGGAGCTCCGCCAACGAAAAGAGACTCTTTGAGGTTGAGATCCACGTGTTGGTTCTGATGATTCAGGACACAAAGAGGTATCAATGGGTGAGCTGGAGCTGTGCAAACTTAAGAAAGCGTCCAATTTAATCTTTGCTGTCTGCAGTTTTACCTCAGAGGCTTTCTGTTCAGGACTTAGTGGTCTACGGTTTTACTTTGTTGAGCTATGTGCTTGTGTCCAGGGAGCATGACATAAGTTGTATCCTTATAAAGAGTGAGATTAATAAACCACATTTGCAGACATGTCACATTCGTATAGATTGTCCCATTAAAAAGAAAGGATTTACCCATATTGTGGCCGGCAGAGGCTTTAACTGCACTTCCTTGCCTTCTCTCCGCGTCAATACACTTGATACATTACAACGTAATTGATTTCTATGTCTCTCAGAGAGAGTGGTCAATTATCCTCTATCTTGGAGACATAAAAAGAGACTACAAAGGGAAATCAGGAGCAGGCTGGACTTGAGATATGGACAGTTCTTTACAGACATCTCTAATGAATGGCTGATCATAAGCACCGACCTTTCAAACAGTTGAGTGTGGCGACACATTAATTGCAATTCATTTGCGCAGCAGACGGCTATGAAATTCGATTCTTTCCACCAAACCTTTGGGACAATTGCTTTGCATTAGCAAGGTGCCGCTTCCTCCTTTTGCAGGGAAGAGCCTGCCCACTTCAGAAGGAAGGAATTAATGATCTTTATTTTATGTAGAGCAGTAATTGCCAGAGGGGTAAAGTGGAGTTAATTGCTGGAAAAATGATGGAAGGGGCCAAATAAACAGGCTTTGTGCAGACAAGCTGGCACCGGCTATGCTTTTATTTAGGATGGGATTTGGAGTGTAAGAGGCAGCCGCGCTTGGCTGAAGCCCGGGGCTGTGTCACTGCACCTTGAGCCGCTTCCAACAGCGGCGGGGTGGGGACCTTGGATCCAGCTGTGACTCGTGCCTCTGGGCTCAAGCAAAAGTTGTTACCGACTGCAGGTGACTGTCACTGAACCCGTTCCCTTGGACTTTTTTGATCTTGTTTGAGATGTCACACCTCCTGAATGTGGTACTCACTGCACCTGTGCAAGGTTAATTTTCTATGACTCTACGATTGCATGCAATGAAGCGGCGCGTCATGTTCTGTTTCAAACAGGTAATAATCGGCACCTGGTGAGAGAGGACAGCCGGTTCTGTGGAGTGATTCTTGCTCGGTGAGTGTTGTGATGGGGCGAGTGAGTGGGTGAAAGATTGAGCGACTTTGTGATATCATGGCGGATTATTCGTGTTTCAGAAAAAGAAGTGAGAGCAGATGACAAAAGAACAGCCCGGCTTGGCTTGGCACCTCACCGTCTCCTCCGGTGTACTTCCTCCCCTTCGCTTGCCTCCCCTGCCTTCGCTCTCACTTCTCGACAGCCACGCGGCACTGGCGTGATATCCCCGCCCACGCCGGCCTAATGAAGACGTTTCTTTGTTGCTAAAAACAATGGCCGTCACAAAGATGACTGTCTCTTCTCCTTCTTCCCACCCACCTTCCCACCCTCTTCCGCCCCCACAGCAGATGGGCCGAGGTGAAAGCCAAACCGTGTTCTTTAAGAGCGTCTCTACTTCGGTGCTATGTGTGTGTGTTTGTTTGTGTGTGTGTGTGTGTGCATGTATGGGAATATGAAATGGCAAAGTTTTTCTCCAGAGCTGGCACCTTTAAACCTGCCCGCAGCTCTGCAGCGGTACCTTCTTTTATTTTATTTTTTTCATTCCTGAGCTGTTGTTGCATGGAGAGATGGGGGTGAGAGGACGTAGTGAACGACTCAAATGAAATATGGGCTTAGGTGTGACTGGGACTTGTCTCATTACCTTGCGTGATTTCTTATTTCCAGACAGCACATCATAGAGAAGAAAAGAAAATAGGGAGGAAGAGAGTTATTAGGGGGAGACTAGTAAGTGTCTGTGCACAGAGAGGCATGCAGAGCTAGGCGAGTGCGGAAGCTCCACGAAACACACACACACACACACACGCACACACGCACACACACACACACACACACACACACACACACACTCGTACGCGCACACGCATACACACCGGGCACATCTGTAAGAGCATTAAACATAGCTGCAGTGTAGCACAGACAAGTGAGGTAAGTACATCAAAGGAGACACATTATGCTCTTTCGTTTTTTTTTCTGAAACGCCTCGTCAGTAGCCCCGCCTGTAAATCCGTGACTTTGCGACATCGCATGACGTCACCTAGTCTCACATTTGCATAATTTATGCCGAGCGGCCAGTTTGGCATGTAATAATTGATTTAGCACAGCTGCTCTGTTGTTGTTAGCGGTGCTGGACCAATCAGAGCAGACTGGGGTTTCAGTAGCCTTAAAGAGTCAGGGGCTCAAACAGAGCGCTTTAGACAGAGGGGGGGGGGAACACATGAGAGAAGTGATTGTGTTTTTTCGAGCATTAATGCATGTAAACCTATGAAAATGAGCATAATGCGTCTCCTGTAAATAAGAATATATAGAATGCGAAGAGCCCACTTTGCACATGCACCTTTGCTTTATACACTGTACGTACACACACAACCCACAAAGCTGTGCACGTGAGTTTACACTGGATGCAAATGAGGCGGCAGGTCTGAGAGGGGCATGCACGAAGCAGCTGGTGCCACTAAGAAAAGATGAAAGGAAAAAAAATAAATAAAAAAAAAACTCTGTGGAAGAGGGACGGTGAGTTGTGCGACTGAACTCAACCTCATTTACAGACTGCTGCCATTCACTGAGATTTTTATTTATCCTATCTGTACCTGTGTGCCTTTTCAAAGTATGTACTCCATCATGCTGGCGGCCCCGGAGCCCTCTTTGATATGTTGAACACTCCCAGCATGCACTTTGTATCCACACATGTGCCTATGCGTGACCACCTTTGATATGATATGTGCTTCTCCGAGCAAAAGCCCTCTCAAAACTCCCCCTTAGTTCTTAGAGCAGGAGCAAGATGGGGGGGGGGAGAGAATTAGCTGAGAGCCATACTGGATGCTTCTCCCTGCATTGAGCTCCATAACTAGTCCCAGCTCATCCCTTGGCGTTCTCCCCCTCCCCACCCATCTTCGCTCTTCCCCTTGCTCTCCTCCTTTTAATAAGATTTTCTGCCTGTGTTGCTGGAGTAAAACACAATTACCATACGGACGATGGGAGGCGGTGGGGGAAGGACGGAGTGGCGTGCGAGAGAGCGAGAGAGAGGGAAAGGAAAAAAAAAAAGTGGAGGAGAGCATCGCGTCTTAGTGGAAGATGATGGAGTTGACAGAGTGCATGTTCATAATCACAAATTACACTGTTTAATATAATTGGATGACTTACAGGCTTATCAAACTATTAGATCGCCTTCATTTGGAAGCATGTACCTGGTTTATTGGTCTAGACGCGGGGCTGAGGAGTTTCATTACGCTCCTCTCGCCGCTGCTATCCGCTCTATCTGCCTCCACCTCCCCAGACACCACCTCAAAGGCTGAATTTATAAAATTGACTGTATACCAGCAGTAAAAGCTGCTTTTTCGCTCTCTGTATGCAACACCAAGTTTTTTTTTTATCTCCAGTATGTCAGTAAGCTGAAAGGCAGAGTTTATTTTTTATTTTCTACACAACTTCCAAAATTAAGACAGCTTGTCAAACTGGCCCTCTACATCTGGAGCTCTCCCTCTTACCTTGACGTGTGTTGAGAGATAGCGGCGTATTTCCAAGCAAATCAAGCCCGGCAGAGGCAGCTGGTGTGAACCAGCGTGGATAACCTCAGCAAAAGGGGGAAGGTTTGCTGATTCAACTGCGCCTGAAGTGGCGAGTTGAACCGCCGCGACAAAAGGCGCAAAGGGAGCACGAAGGCTGGAGGTTGCGGCGACGACACGATCAAACAAATACAGTATACAACGGCACAAGCAAGGCTAAGCATATTAAAGGCTTTTCATCCCTGCATGCCAAAAGCAACGTTACTGACTACAGCCCGGTAGTCGTTCTTTCTTACCGGCGCCTCTCCTTTGACGCCCTCCCTGTCGTTCACCCTGATCTCTCCTTTGCGGTGGGAGCGCTCCAGGTTGATGGTGTTCCACACGTTCAGCTGGATTGGTTCCTTACTCCTAAAATGACACACAGTCATGTACAATATATTACACTTACAGCCTGCTAAAACGCTATCACCCTAGTTAATCTTTAACATGTTTTGTCTTTATACAGTCGTGTTTTTTTTCCCCCCAGTTGTTAAGTCTCCTAGACGACGATGCTCACCTGATGGTAGCGGGTCCCTTCCCCAGGTCGTAGCGGAACTCCAGGATGCCGTTATTAAGCGACAGAGAGATGAAGTCTCCTTTTCCGTCGGATTTTTGCCCGTTGTAGAAGATCAAACCGTTGGAGTCGTTGGCCATGAGAACCACTGTCATGCTGAGCTTTTGGCTGCAGACACACGTAAGAGTCAGGGAGAACTGTGCGTATGATCAATAGATTCTTGTTTGCTTGTTTTGGTGCACTGGTGCTCTTTTTCATATGGAAATGAGTTAGAGATACGAAAAAAAAAATAAATGAAACAGAATGTGAATAAAGAGCAGTTTTGACATGTTGATGTAACGTGGTGCAGAGATATCTACAGAACTAGATTAACCTGCTAGTTTCGGCCCTTCCTGGCCCAGGCTTCTGATCTAGTGGTGTAAAAACACTCCCCTGGTCCTGGGGCTCCCAGTCCAAACCGCTAGCTGCACAGCGAACTGAGCTAACTGGCTAAGAGCTGCGACAATAAGCAGCAGTTAGCAGTAACTCTGGCTATATGCTGCTCCCTGGTCGTTTTGAGTGTGAATTTGAAAGGCAAATCCTTACACATTGTATTACTACAGAACAAACTGCACGCTATCACGTGTTCGCTAACACACAGTCTTAGCCGTGTGGGTTCCATGCGGACCCATGGGACTTACCGCAGGTCGTGCCCGTAGAGATAGAGCCCCTTCAGCTCCACGTAAGAGTCCCCGTTGAACAGCGGCATGTAAGCCCCTCTCCTCTCAGCCACTGGAAAAAACAAAGAGACTATATTCATCCCCAGGTCTCGTTTTTTTTTTGCTGCTGACAGAATTGAAAATCCAGGGATAGTCAGTGTATCTTTGAGGAGCCTGTCAGCATTCTGGAAAGAGATGGATTTGTGTTTTCATAGCCTTTGGGATTAAGACTTTCTCTTGACAGAAATTCAAACAAAAAAAATTCAAAAACCCTTATGTCAGACTGATTACACAGCCCGCCACAGTATGACAAAGAACCTTTGGAGACATGTAGAGTTTAACACCACAGCCGGGACCCATGAAATAATGCAGCCATTGTGTTTTTGGCAGGCCTTTTTACAAATTCACGTCTTTGCGATGGGTCTGCGTCTGGCTGTCCCGTTTCTGGCTGTCTGGAGTGATTAGGACAGGCACCGTGCCATCCTTCTAACAAGTGGCTTGACATTAAAAATCATTCAAGTGTCACCCGGGGGTATGTGTTTATGGTGCTGTTTGCAGAAACTAGCATCATTCAGATGGATATACAATATTAGACACTCATGTACGCGCATACACGCGCGCACAAAGACACATACCTATGTAGCAGGCAAGAAAGCTTTTATTCGTAATTGGCTGGGATTAGCTGAGTCGAGTCGGGATGGGGAAGGCAGACGGAGATGAGAAAGCTAATTAGCTATTGTGCAGAAGACTGCTAATGATGATGGCAAGCACCGTGGAGGAGAAGGAAAAACAGTCTTGCACACACAGTAAGAGCACGTGCACTAAAAAGAACTCTATTAGAGCAACAGTGCCGTTCAGAAAGTAGTTTCTAACAGAGGAGTGTGGAGGGGTTTTTCTCTATTTCACCCTGTTTTCAAAATGAAAGCACCCTGATCAATAAGTCACCAGAGGTCCGGCCAGCGGAGAGAGTTGGGTGACCGGGGAAACCAACGTGACGAGTCCAGCCCGACGACCGAGGAAAGTTGGCCGAGTTGAACTTTTTTACAATTATCCTGCGAAAATAAACGCCACAGAGGCGATACTTAGGGAGCTGTTGCATCTGAGGTAAGCTCCGAGGTAATTTTGTTTATATTGTAGTAATGCTACCTAATTAGTACCTCCAATAAAACCCATCAAAACAATATAAAATCAGGAAAGGCAAAAGCAAAACATCTAAAAACGCACAAAACAAAACTTTGTAGCTGCACTCAGAGCCCCCGGACCCACCTCCAATCAATCAGCTCCGCGACAGAAATGCTTCCAGTGTGAATCAGACACACACTGTCTGTCTCTCACACACACATTAGCTGGTCCCTGGCTTAATTTAGTTAAGGTGCTGAATGTAAAACATTGCTTGAAATTTAAACTCCTCCCTGCGGTTATATTTTCAAGGACTGGCTGAGTTCAAGTGATCCTGCTTTCATCACTAAATTGTAATGATTTACACTATCACAGGGCAGAAGCACACAGAGAAGGAGGCCATTCAATACTATTGGAACACCCTTGAGAAAAGCCCTTGATGGTGGGTATTATAGCAGCTAGCTGCACTGACGAACCCTGGCAGAAATGAAATGGAAACGATAGCTCAACTGAACGTGCGTGCACAGTACGTTACACACACTTAATACGATGACTAATTCACCTTCAGGGTTCTGATGAGTGGGCTCTGAGCTACCTGTCTTTTTAACTGTTCTCGGCACAGCCCTGAGAGAGTACGTCCGCCTGACTGCCGCCTTATCTGTGAGCTCCTGTCTGGGGCTGACACTCTGGCTGACTGACGCTCCCATAAATCACTGCGGGCAGGGAGGACTGATGCGATTAGTCATCTCATTGATTCCTGTGAAAAAAAATAGCCTTTTGGGATGGGAGACGCTCCCGCTCACACAGCATTGATTTTAGTTCACCTCGATTCATTTTAATCACCTGTGAACTGGGACTTGGAAGGAGGCTATCCTCAACTGGGACATGCATGATAGTGTGTGGATTCTCTGTCATTCACAGTTACAGAAGTCACTTCTGCAAACATTCATGACAACTTCTAAAAAGCCAGGGAGGAGGAAAAACCACGGGGAGGCTTCAGAATGCGGCATCGCCGAAAGTGCTAATGATGAACTTCAAAAGCAGCTGAGTCGTGCTCTGGTCTTTTCCCCAGCCGTGGCCCGGTTCTGCCGTGTGCAGCTAAGTAGCAACAACAATGTTTGAACACAACACCTGTGGGCGGATAGGCAGCGAGGGAGGCAGTGGAGGAAGAATGCGGCTTCGCTGCCGCTTACCCGCTAACAAGCGCAGCCGAGTCGATGTGGCGAATAGCCCGACGGGGCCAATCATCTACCTCAGTTCTGCAACCCACCCTGCCACCCTGAAGGCTCAACCCCCTCCTTCCTGTCTCTCTGTGTTTGATCTCCCTTTTCGATTCAGGATGGATGGAAATGTCACAGAGCGGAAAGAAAAAACACAGAAAGAGGGAAACCAGAACAAAACACGAGTCTTCCTTGATAAGCACTGGAGAGAAAAACTGGACTTTAGATAAAAGGAGTTAAAGGGTAAGTCCACCAATTTTTCTTATTAAAATGTTTTAACAGGTCTTGGGGAGTACTACTGCATATGTCAGAAAATAGTATAAAGCCTTTTGTGGTTCTAGAAGAAGCTGCATGTGATCTGATAAATTGCCTCCAATGTGGCTGCATCAAAGGTAATTGTAGGCACCAGGTTTTGAGAAGCAGTCGGCTGGTCTGCATGACACCCCTTTATCAATAATGGACTCATTATGGACAGTTTATACACAAATTATCAAAATTGAAACAGCAGAACCAGAAATATGCTTTTTATTATTCCAACACATGCGACACCAAGACTTTTCTTTTCAAAACCTGGTACCTACATTACCCACAGTGCAACTCTGCCACTGAGTGACATCACTGGACACAATTTAGAAGAACGCATGCAGCCTCGTCTGGAGCCACAAAATACTTTATGCTACGTTTTTCACAAATGCAGTAGTGCTCCCAAAGACCTGTAAACATTAATGTGTGGAATTGGTGGAGTTACTCTTTAGGGGCTGTTCACATCAAGAACAATAACTATAAAGATATTATTTTATAATCTAGTTTTGTTGTTTCCTTGGTAAATTAATTTTTAAAAATTTACTCTCAGGATTTTCATGAAAGTATATTTTCTCTGGTTTCATTTCTGTTTCTCTGCGTGATATACAGCAGTAACTCGGTGCCCCTGTTCACAGACGTTTTGGTTCATCAGTGTGGATGCTCACATCATTATCATTACAGCTATCATTACAGTGATGGTTCATGGTGTGGACGGCCCTTTACACCAGGATATACAGTGTTTAGTCACATTACCTTTCTCGCAGTGTCTCCCTTCACGTCCCGTTGGACACTCGCATTTGTAGCCTCCCTCGGGCAGCGCCTGGCACTGAGAGGATGGATGGCACCTGTTGGGCTCGCACGGATCGTGGACGTCAGCACAAGTTGGACCTACGCACACACACACATACACACACGCATGTTAACAATGAGAAAACCACCAACGATTCCAACCGCTTTCTCTTTTATTCCATGTGAGAGGAGGGGGAGAGACAAAAAAAGGGGAGCGAAGCGGGGTGTGAGGATTTCCTCTGTAATGGAGGTCATTTTCTAATAGGATTTGGAAATATTACACGTCCAGATTAAACAGTGGAGAGCCTTCCCGCCACGCGGCCGCGTTTCTGGGCCAACGCCGACTGTGGGAAAGGCTCGGGAGCGTCTGGTGGATGATGGTTTTGCCCTCTGCCACAGCCCATCTGAATTCACCCGTCATTACTTTAGCAGTCAGAGCCTGTGGTGAGGAGAGCGCTTTAATGAACCCCGTCCCTGCTGTGCTCACAGGGCTTCCCCGTTTTTCCTCACTCATGCTTTTGGAAGCCATCTTATATCCTTCTCTCTTACTTCTGCCCGACCACCGCTCTTCACATCCTCTCCTATCTTTTTAACTCCATCACCTCTCTCATTCATCAGACTGTCCTGACTTGCTCTCTTCTCCCCCGCTTACTCCACCCATTTACTCTGTCGCTCGCTCTTGTTTTCCTGTGATCCGTCCCTCTCTTCGAGGCCGGCAGTCTGGGCCACTTTCTAAATTGACGCGATGACAAAATTAACTTGAATGTGAGTCTGCAGGCTATGGTCCAATTCTCATCAACACCGTTCATTTTGCACCATGTTGCCAACACAAATTTGATCACAGGGATGCCTCTTCGGAGCAAAAGGGTTATCTTCGCTTCTTCTCTGGCTTTCAATAACAACAAAACATAAAAGCACCTCTTATACAAACGGCCAATATAATGTAATGTGATGCTTTATTGATCCGCAGTTTAAATTCAAGGAAAACGGCTCTTAAAACTTCTCTGAAAGGTGGCTTCCCTAACCACTGAACCACCCCCGCATGAGTATAAAATCCTTTACTATTCGAGCGTTAAAGTTAACTCTGACAATTAATTTGATTCTGGTGCGAAACTTTCAGCAGTCGGCCGTGGTACAACCAGCGAGGGGCACACTTGGCTAGGCCCTGATGGTGTCTGCTCTTAACTATATTCCCTCTGAGTTGCTTGTTAGTTGGCATCTGCTGAAGGGAGAGAAAAGAGAAGGAACGGGTGTGGGAGACGAGATAGGCCAAAGGCCGTTCACTGAGCATTTGGTGGACGTTTTCATGTTTTCTGCGCCGTGTCAACATTTAATCTCTCGTTTCTGTGTTGGACACAGATTTGATGGTGTTGGTGTTTACTAAAATGACTTCCAGCACTCCTGCAAGGGGCATGAGTTACACTGTCAAATTAGGCTGTCAAGCTTACTTAGGATTTTCGGGTAAGTCATGACCACAGTGAATCCCAGAAGAGAAGGCAAAGTACAGCTATTTTAACAAGGTGCTAGAAAGTTTGCACAATAATTTACATATTTTCTACTTAAAGCTGAATAAACTTCTTAAAATGTCCAGGAATCCCTGTCTGACCACTAAGAAAGCTGCTTTGATCCCCATCTTACCCCAGAATCCTTTGCTGCACTTGCAGTGGAACATCTCTGCCTCCTTGACCTGGCACGCGGCGCCGTTTTTGCAGGGATTTGGCTGGCAGGGGTTGTTGCCGCATTCGCCCACGCCGCTGCCGTACAGACTGTCACCACCGCTCTCCTGCAGGTTGAGCACGCGGTTGTTGACGTCCAGCATGCGGATGCAGCCGACCAGACCCGTGGCCACCGCTGTCCTTTCCCTCACACTGAGGTAAAAAAAGGAAAAGAGAGGGAATGTAATGTTTAAAAGAGCCTGCAGTTACAATTATTACACTACCAACCCTCAGTTAATAACACAGAGCTGAGAGTAAGGAACATGTGAACTGTATAATATCATCTGAGTCTTGTTCAGTTTCTTTCCAGTCATCAATTGACTTCAATCCTTACTGTTTTCTATGATTGGTCAACAGTTCTTATCAAAATCGGCTAAATTATGGAGCTACCGATGTTTTACTGACAGTATACTGACATGATTCTAGACTATGGTAGGACAGTACAGTCCTACAATATAAGGGCATAGTTTATACAATAATAATAACACTTTTTTGAATAATTTGTTTAAATTATCTAAATTTAAACAACAAACAATCAAAGCTAAGACAGCTTGTGAAACTTAAATTCCAGCGATATCTTACAAATTGTTCCCTTAACAATGAAATGTAAAAATCAACCGCCTCTTAAACTCTGATAAAAGGTGATGATGTCATTATTTTCAGCGTCAAAGGGCTGCTTTATAAGATTTTTAGTTGAAAACCATCAAAAAAAAAATTAAAAATTAAAAAGAGAAAGAGATAAGAGAGAATGTAAATAGTTTTAGAGACATCGATACAAGTTAGCATGCTAACCAGCTAGCCCCGGGCCCATCCGGGTCCAAAGCTCATGTGCAAGCAGCGTAAACACGAGCAGGACTTGGTTCCTGAGCTCCCTGTCCGAACCACTAGCTGCACGGCTAACTGAGCTAACAGCACCTACTGTTAGCAGTTACTCTGGTGATATGCTGCCCCAATGTTTTGGAGAATGCACTTGACAGGTGTGCAATTCATATTGCACCTCTAAAGTGACTGTGTCTCATTACAAACAAGAGATCAAAGTGTTGAAAAAGATGTCTGGTTGGCTTTTGCTTGGCTGTTTGTTTGCAAAGCCATTTAGCCAACTAATAAAGGAGATCCAGAAAGTCTGGATTATCAGCTAAGCAACCCAGACCCTCAGAGGGCTTTGGACGGTTCATATTAAATGGGTGAGTTGTTGTAACTTAATTAACTGGAAATCTATTCAGGAACATGCACTTTTAAAGCACAATATCAAGTGGGAAGATAAGAGCCTCACAGTGGGTTCTGTCTCTGTCAGAATTTACATGGTACACATCATTAAATACATCTCTGTTTTGCTAGACCACTACAAATTGTAGCAGTGCGGCTAATTTCCCCCCTACAGCCTTAATCCGGCAATGGAAGTCGGATGTACTGAGGATAAAAATATCAGAATTGGTCACCAAAATAAACAAAAACTGGAAACAGAAACTGGATTCAAGAGCTGAAATAGAATTTAAAAGCCGCAGATTAAAAGGTTTGATTTGAAGGATTTTGATGGACTTCCTGAATGTCCTCATCACACTGTGTAACTGTACAGTAGGTAAGAGGTCTTACTCCGCCTTCATATCCTCGGTCACCCCCCCAATGAACAGGTGGGTGTCCAGGTTGAGGCCGTCTGTGCCGCGGGGACTCTCGCCCTCGATGTGCGGCTCGTTGTCCACGCTGAGCATGGCGTTGCGGCGGTTGCGAGTCACCACCAGCTGATGCCAGCGGCCCCGATTGATCTGCATTTTGCTGACCAGCGTGCCCGTCCCTGAACCCGTGTTGAACCTGAGAAGAGAAGATACAAACGCGTCACACTCTGTCGTCTCTACCTCACACCCGTGTCACACTTCATAATACTTGCCTTGAGGAGGTTATTTCCCACTTTTTCTTTGTTCTTTATCGCGCAGCGCCTAATGACTAGAGGAAATGTGCTCACATTGCTCAACAAGACAGAGAAGGATGACGGAGAGATGATACCGACTCCTCATTTGGGATCCAAACTACAGTATGTGACTGGAATGAGGCAGTTACTCACTTAAATAATGTTTTTCACACCCTCTTTTTAATTAAACATTTTATCTAATGAGGTTTTGTTTGAGAGAAAAGGCCATATCATTGCAGAAAAGAGCTGCTGTGTATGTGCACCCACACATGTGGTAGCATTAGCACAACCTGAGAGCAATTATCTGCCACAAATAATTAGTTCGTCTCCCCACGTCTTGGATTTGCCGAGCTGTGGGTGGTAATCTCACCGCTGTATTTCTGGAACTGAGGCAGAGCTGCGTTTGAAAAGCCAAGTGACTAATGATCTTCTTTAGTTTGCTATTGATTTCGCCCTGAATAGAGAAATCTGACCTGGCCAGGTTGGGCCGAGCTGAAAGGGCTTCGAGGGGTCGGGGTGAAACACAAGAATCCAGAAGATAAGGAAAGCGGACGGTGCTTGAAATAAAAGGTCCAAAACAGACGTGGTGCAGAATCTCTAATTAGTCGCTCTTCTGAAGACGCTGCCTAACCCCCGAATGATTTTTTTTTATGCATGCGATTCCACTGTGAGGGAAGAGAGGAATATTTTGTGTTTCTGCAGGTTTCTGGCAGGAGAATGGTCCAATTTTAAGCAGGCTGGATGAAGCTCTCAGTTACTGTCAGACATCCAAATCCAAAAGTTCTGCTGGCCTTAAAAAAAAAAACCCACTTCGTTCAAATCCTGTATCCTAAAGGGCACTACACCATTTTTTAGTAGCCACAAGGAGTGGCACTGAGCCTGGCTTTGAGCCCACAAAACTTAAAGAGAGAGCGGAGGCAGACAGGCTCTAACAAAAGACACTATTGAGGTGCATTATGGGAGGAGCTGATCCAATGTTTTTGAAGTTGGGCCTACTTCAGGGACTTAAAGTCAAGTTAGTATGGCTTGAGCTTGATTTTGACAATTCTGTACCTCATCTTATGTCATATGAATTGTATTCTATGTACATATTAGGCACATCAGATGCAAAAATCAACAATCAACAATAAAATCTTATCCTACAGGGGCTCTATGTCAGAATTTGTATCAATTTACATGTATTAATCACTTTTTTTATGGCCATATGTGAGCAGACATGAAAAAGGAGATGTTCCCCTCGCTCTAGGTTATCTATACAAGCCTGTGGACTCGGGTCTGAATATCAGCGGCAGGATGTGACGTCATAGTCACCTCATATCGTTGAGTGACTCAGTGCCTCTCTCCACTCTGCGAACATGACTGACTC
>OMLP01007845.1:17617-32271 GCA_900302685.1 Spondyliosoma cantharus | reverse complement strand
CTTTTTCAATTTGCATAACCAGGTCGGGTTGCAGATGCAGGGGAGTGGGCAGGGTTGGGGTAGTGCAAGTGTACTGAACTTCTGCGTCGGTGTACTATAGTCCTAAAATACAGCCAACTTTAAGTCATGCACTGTGATTCCTTTAAGAGAAAAAACAATGTGGATGTGCGGAGAGATGGTAGACGAGCTCCTGTCGGCGGAAATGGAAGATTTCCCCCTTTAAAATTAACCTCAAAAAAGAAAAACTTGGGACTGGTAAGTAGCTCCCTTTATCTTGCCACTATTCTTTATTCTGTCTATATGGTGCGGACGGATCAGGCCACATCCACTGCTATCACTGTGAGGGATTTATTCACACATTTCTTTACAGCTGTCAGATGTGATTATTAATTATTTAGGAACTTTTTTTTTCTTCTTTTTTTTTTCCTGAGAATTGAAATGGAAAGACGTTCATCATATTGTGTTGGCCAAATGCAATACATCGTGTACCAAAGGCCAGCTGTAATTAAAAAATGTTACAGTGTTGTGATTCTAGATATTAAACCTAATTGATTTGATTGAATTGTTATATCATTTTTTGTGTTCTGTGTGTAGGTGAATTTCATTTTCATTTTTATTGTATTTTTTCATTTTTAAATTTTTTTTTTTTAACCAACTTTCAGGGATTTTTCTAGAAAGCTCCACTCCTCGTGTTGACTGTTTCATTACTGCCCTCATGACAACCAGCCTTTTGTCTGTGTGACTCCACAGATTATGTGTCCTCGTGGCTGTCAGTTTAATATTGTCTGAGATCTAAAAGCAGGTAAGCCACTGACTAACGCACATTGCGCCAGTTGCCAGTTCCACTGTGCGTGTGACAGCGGCTAACCTGGTTTTGGGAGCACTTCTCATCTGTCGCGGCCCGTCCGAGAAGAAACCAGCACCCAGCCGGAGCAGACGCACACCGGTCCACCTCCTTGATCTCGTCCCGTGTGCACAGTGCTGCTGCTGGGACAGGCCTGTTCGACGTGACTGCTCTCCCAGTGGTCTCCATGTGTACTGTAGCCTACTTCCTCTTATGATCACATACTGTACTGTCCCCCTTATATAGGGCCAGTAGGTTTTGCATCGCCTCCTTTGGAGCCGACCCCCCTTATGCCACCTACTGTCAAGACCGTTGGTGAGTGTTTTGTTTCTGTTTCTGTTTCACCTGCGTTAGGATCATCGTCCTCGTAGTCTCTGCTTCCAAATTTGAGGTCAGGGGCCCCGCAGGGGTTCTTCGAGGAGGTTCCCGGAGGCCCCCCTTCAGCGAAAACGAGCATTACTTAAAAAGACACTGAACTTGCGTAATGTGTCACACTAGTGGAGGCGGTTTTTCCAGGTGTTTTCCTGAATTGTGAAGCAAATTCCAAGAAGTACGTCCAGGTCAATTGTCTCCTCACATTATGTACTACAATGTGTCTGTTTGTGAAACGTGTCCCTCAAGTGCAAAGTAAAGTTTCTACTCAAAATAATTTGTGGCATCGTGTATCTTACTTTCTGTTTGAGCGTGTAATGCATTTCCCGGTATCGCCGAGGGTTGTTTTATTCCCACCGGTGCATAATGACTCATTGTGACACAGAGGAATAGATAAGTGCAGTATGTCAGACTCATTAACTCGTGGCCCCATTCATCATCGTAGTGTGGACGTGCTGATGCTCACTCTCACTCTCGGCCACTGAGAGGGAGCTTGATTTTTTATTTTTTTTCCCCCAGACAACCCCTCTGTCGGTCAAGTTTTCACCCAACAACAACAAAAAAAAAAGGCTGTCCAACGCTCAGCTTCACTTCCTTCAATCCAAAAACCTTCCAAAGTGGATTTGGGATGGGGGTTCATGTGGAGTGCCATTGTAGAAATAATTCCCTCGCCCGGGGAACATCATCATAATCTGTTAATGTGCTGTTTATGAGATTGGACCCGCCTCGGTTTAGATATGAAGTGGGTGAGGTTAGGCGCATTTCACTTTTGTATGTTGAGTAACAGACGGAAATACATGTAAAACACTGACCTGAGGTCATCTAGAAATAAATAATAATAATAATAAAAAAAAAAACATTATCTAAACAATCCACAAGAAACAAAGTGAATTTCAGAGGTTTTAATTTGCAGGGATCACATGACATGGCAGTGAATGCTCCGGTGTTTTAACGTGGATGAAATGGGTGGGAAATATAAAGTCAAGGCCTTGTTTTGACTTTATGCGCATGTGCAGTTTCCTTCGCGTCCACAGGCAGGCGTCAGTGTCGCACCGGGTTCATCCAGACAGTCACTGGGAACCAAACAAGGATTTGCAGCTTATCTGACCCCTGCCAAGCCCAGACAGCTCTAAACCTTCTCAGCAAAATCCAATTCTGCATAATTAATCATAATAACTATATCCTTGCTTCTAAACACACGGTTGGAAGCCAACGTCAGCACAAAGGGGGATCAATTATTGATCAGGAGAAGCTATATTTTTAATGCTCTGGAAAAAAAAAAGTTTCCGATGTCCGTTTACGTCTGCGCGGAAAGAAAATATATGTGCACGCTTGCGATTGTACCCGCCAAGTGACGGCAGATGAGAGTATTTATAGAAAATCCACAGGGTTTCAGTCAGGGGTTAGCCAGAGCACAAGGGAAGCTCAAGTCAGTGTGACAGACGGCATATTTACTCCACAGGGTAAACAAACAGGAAAGGGGTGGAGGACCGGAGTGTTGCGCTTAAACTCATAGTGCTGCATCTGTGTTTATCCAATAAATGCCGGGGTGACTCTTTTTTTTTATTTTTTTTATCACAGATGACAAAGAATCGCTTGTTTTGTTGTCGGCGTTTTAAAGACGGACAGAAACCACACGGCCTCCGGGGGGTAAAGACCACAATCTTCTGCGATCAGATGTCCTCCGATGGCGCAAAATCTGCTTCCTGATCGCGAGGAACTTATTACCGAGGCGCGTTTTATAACTCGGTGGCTCGCTTCTGAAGTCGGCCGTGCCCCCTCGTGCCTTTACGGGTCACATGTCTTGCAGATGCGCACTGCGTTACCTCATCCATGACAGCAGCCGCTGTGATGACCGGGGATGTTTGGCACGGTTCCCATTCTCGCCACGGACGCACTCTGCGCGCTCTGAATCGGCCACCTGTGAACGCTGCCTTTCAAAATGCCCCGATATGATCGTGCACCACATCACAGGGGGCCCATTGTGCCGCACCTGAGCGATGGAGAGCATGCATATTTCAGGAGCTATAATATATTCATAACGCATTTCACATAGGAGCTTCATGGCTCGGTCATTTTTAGAAAGTGTACATGTGAGGTGTTAATTATTAACTGCAGGGTGCGACAGATGTGCTGCACCTTCACTCTTGGTTACTGTAGAGTCCAATAGGGCTGCAACTAATAATAACTCTGATTATCAAATGATCTGCACGGTTTTTTTCACACATTATTTGATTAATGTAGTTAGTCTATGAGATGTAAAAAACATTAAAATGTGAGAAATGCTCCTCACAATTTCCCAGAGCCAAAGCGAATTGCTTCTTTTGTCTAAAAACTCAAAGATTCATTTACTTTCACGAATGACAGAGAAAAGAAAGTAAATCGTTACATTTGAGAAGCTGCAAAAAGCTAATTTTGTACTTTCTTTGCTTGAAAACTGACTGGAACAGATTAATATCCTTTCCATCGACTAATTGATTGAAGATGCAGCATGTAAGCATTGGCCACGCGTCCAATTCTTGCTCATAACAAATCATATCTGCTGCTAACTGCTGCTAACTGTAGCTGCTGCGAGCTTGTTGGCTTAGTTGACAGTGCAGTTAGCGGTGCCGGTGTCGGTGCTTGCAGCTTTGGACCGGGACGGGCTTCGGCTAGCTGGTTAGCATGCTATCTTCTGTAGATATCACACATAAAATTCTGTTCTTTCTTCACATTCTGTTGAGAATTTAAATATATTTTTCAACGCTGTTAACTAAAATCTTACATACCGCACCTTTAATCAACTAATCCATGCAGCTCTAAATTACAAGGACGAATAAATAAAATGATTTCATGAACAGGGTATTAAAGAAAAAAACAATCACACAAACAAAAAGGTTATCTAAAACACAATGCACATTTTTATTATATTTAAATACATAGTAATAGTAATAATTGCTCTAGGTAAAAGGTTTCTAAATTATTTTTTTACATTTCATACATATCATTTGTAGTGTTTACAGTAGCAAAACTCTGTAAATATATTTTTGTCTTATGTATATACAGTATGTATATCATGGTAGATTAAATAGAGTTACAAAGAAAAAAGGGGTTAAATATGAGGTGACGGTGACAGAACAGTGAACAAGTTTCCCTTGGCCATGCGGTCCATGTTTTATCTCCATGACGACTCTCTGGATGTCAGGACTGCAAGACACACAAAAATAAGTGGGGATGATGATCCCTTTGTTTGGAAAACAGTTTTCAGCCAAGACTTGCGTCAAACAGGATATTCACACTTATGAGAAGCTGACACGACACCAGTTAACTCTGTTCTGAGATCGAGTCTTGAAGTCAGAGTAGTTTCAAGCATGTTTTTCTACAACAAGCACTGAGATAGTTTCCAAAGCAAGAAGCGGTTGTATAACCCCACAAAGGAAACGCCACACTGGAGACGGTAAGGAGAGCGTGCACACTCAAACACTTTGACCTGTCGGGGTTATAGAGAGACACGTAATAAAACGCTAAGTGCTGCGACAAAGTAAATATTGGCTGATGTGGTTTGGATAGTCACGTGTGGAAAAAAAACACAGAGCCACGGCACAGAAAACAACAGCTTCCCTTGTTTGCGTGACGTTTGTTACGAGGATTTTAGTACCTTAAATCTACAAGTCCACTGAGGCACATTGCGAGTTATGACAGGTCAAATGTTAGGTGTGACGACAGCAAAAAGGACCAGGCCAAAGAAAAATAAATCTCAAAAAAAAAAAAAACCTCGGCCCCGTGGCACTACTTTTGAAATGTATCTCTTCTTTTAGCACAGAGCTCGACAAAAATAGACTGGCAAAAGCTGGAAGCTCCTAAAAATAAGTCGCTCTGACTTCAAGCGGAGCAGAAAGAGAACAGAAAGATACATTTCTCAGTAGCAAAACAAGGGCCAAGGCTTCACACAGGAGGAGAATGGGACAGTGCAATACATTTTTTTTTTTTTTTTTTTTGCAGAGCCCTCTGTGAAAGGCTCTTGCTCTTTGGAAGTCAAGCGTCACCAAAGTACAAGGCATTGTATAGATACACCTCCCGCTTCACATATAAATAGTATCCATACATAAAAGGCAAACTGAAATGACATTGGTCTCATATCTGTCCATGTCACAGTATAAAATCAACGCTACAATCAGAATGTCTGCTACAGTCATTCCTAGCGCGCTGGATGTGTTACATGGAGATACGGTGAGAAAGCAGCCGTCGGGTTTATAATTGTTGACTCGAGGGTGGGAAGGCCACTCCGTATCACAGAGGGGGAAATTAGGAGCAGGTTCCCAGATGCATTAAAGTATAATGAAAGCGGCTACTGTTAGTCCAGAAGCAAACAGCGAGAGAGGAGGAGGGCGGGGAGAGTAGAGACGACATGAAAGGACAGAGAATTAGTAGAGCACGCAGGGAAACGTGAGAGAATGGAAGTCAGCCGTGGAAAGTTAAGGACAGGTATCGGCAGGAGGCGGAGAGTTAAGACGTCTTTCAGGTCGAGCGCCGGAAAGAGCTGCTGAGAAGTAGGAAAGACCTCCACCACACAGACGGTTTCACTACCCGACACCAAGAACAGCAAGCCTTAAAACCCAATCACACCGGGGTAAAATAAAAAAAAAGTTTGGGGGCAAGGGGCTCTGGGGACCAGGGGGACGGGCAGGGCAGGGGAGGAGCAGAGCAGGATGGACTCGGGAAACGGCAGGCAGGGTCTCACACATACACACCCTCAGGGTTGAGACTGGACACGAGAGGGTTTTGCAGGTTGCGTGGGTGTCCCAGGAACTGTTTGGCGGTGGGGCGAGGCGGTGATTCCAGTGAAGTTAGGCTGTGGCCTGACGGAGATAAAGCACAAAGAAGACACTTGATTGTAGCATGATTTAGTGTAACACCTTCTGCGGCTGTGGAGGAAGCTGATAAACTGCCTCCAGCGATGTCACTCAGTGGTTCAGTTGCATTGTGGGTAATGCGGGGCACCAGATTTTGAAATTAAAAAAAAGGATGTGTGGAGTAGAAAAAGGCGATATCTTTGGTTCTGCTAAATTGATTTGGATTACTTGTTTTAAAACTGTCTTTAGTCAGTCCAACAGGATTAACACACACTGCTATTCAAAAGCTGACATTACCCACAATGCAACTTAGCCACTGAGCGACACCACTGGAGGCAATTTGTGAGATTAATTCTCTGGAGCCACAAAAGACTTTATACTCCTTTTTTTCCCCCACATATGCAGCAGAACTCCTGAGACCTGTAAACACACTTTGTTGTGTAAAACCGGTGGAGTTGTGATATTGATCCCACAGTAAGAAGCCCTGAATCATGACTTTACAAGAAGCAACGTTTCCATCCTTGTCTGTACTTGTTGGTCATTATCATAACATGTGGTTGATTTGCCAGTCCAGTAACGCTAATAACGCAATTCATTCATTTCTTCCTGAGCTCTTAAGTGACCACACGAAAACATAAATGAGCACATCAGAGGCGTTAAAGTGCTGCACAAACTGCTGTCATTCCCTGGAGTTTGATTTCCCCGCGATACAGGATGACAACTCAGCAAAACCGTCCACTCAGCCTGCATCACTTTACGTTATGTCCTCTAGGTTTCCATTGTAAAAAGTCCTAATGAACCTCTAACCGCCACGTTTACAATGCCGAGCTTGAGCGTCAATATATATTTACTTTTGCCTCCATTACCTCCGTTACTGTATCCCTCCTGCAGGAGATGTGCCAGCTCTAACTGCTCCAGTTGCTCCTGAAGGTCTGTGCGTGAGTGGGTGTGCGCTGGCAGGACACCCGTCTGTTGTATAAACTGCTGCAGGTTACACTGCCTCAGCTCCTTGTTCAACTCCTCCAGCTCCTCCTGTTTGGCCTGAGACGGAGAAAAGAAAAAAAAAAAAAAAAAAACACAGATCAGCGAGGAGAACAAAAGGACGATTTATAGCACAGACCTGTCACCGCTGACTCATTGAACGCCGACACCTCATCTGTCAACCAATGAAAAAAAATGGGATGAGCTAAACTGGAAGATGCAATTCTCTTCTGCGTGATTTCAATGACAGCGGTCACAATAACACACCAGGAGCAGAATTTATACCCGTGTTTAATAAGGCAGGATGGCTGATATTTTGCTTTTAGGTCACATTATTGCTACTGTAAGTGCCACGCATCTTTTCACCATAGGGGGGCAGCAGAGTCTAAAACTCCAGCCTCAAGTCACTGATGGACACCATCACACATCAGCCATCGTCAGACCATTCGGCTACAATGAATCATCACAGCCATCGCAAGCATTTGTCCAATTCCATCAGATTCCAGCAGTCTAACTCATACTTCTCCAGGGCTTTCGTTACCGACCACATGTCAGGGGGGGAAAGATATTTATTAGCTGCAATTATTGGAAGACCTATAGTTCAGAGATCCGCCATCGAGGCAGCGGCATCACCTTTGCGCCCACAGATTAAACGGTGATGCGCACAGACAAGCCGGTCAATTAGTCTTAATCGACTTTCCATTTGTGCTTAATCAATGTGTCTGCACACAGCGCGGGAAGCGGCGGCGGTGGGCTATAGTCCACCGACTCCAGCATGTGTGTGTGTATACGTGTAATTGATGTTGGGCTGAGGCAGCCTGCTGAGGCAGTTCACACCTGCAGGTCTGCCTCCATTAGCTTAATTACAGGAGCGCTGTGCTCATCAGCACCAACACTTAAACACTCGGCCGCCAGCCGCGCTCATCAGCTGGCGGGTGAACGACACCGCCAGACACGCACACACCCCTTTACATTACTGTTGATTTAGCTTTATGATGCTGTATCATGTTGCCGATGTTAACATGTCGTTAACAGGAAATAAAAGCATCTCGTTTCTTCCAGGCGATAAAAGCCTGAGTGATGCCTCTGCAGTTACTTTTGGATTATAAACTCCTGCAGTGCATGTTTTGACGTGATGGGACATAATAAACCAACATGTTATGTAACCTCTGTCCTGCAGCAGGATGCTAAAGAAAAGATAATAAAAAGTGATCATGACTCCGTTTCATTAATCGGGCACTAAATCTGTTGAGTTCACCCGCGTAGTCACACATATCCCCATAAGGATGACTGCCCATGACTCAAATGAGCTGTTTTTAATTAGTCTTTCAGCCAGTTAGCTTGAAGTTTGCTTGGCTTCAGGCCCAGTGGATTGGGAACGGGATTCAACAGTCGCTCAGTCCGGATGGTCTTTGCTGAAGAAAACACGGAAACACTAGACTACAAATCTTTTCTGGGTGCTCTATTTCGTGAGAATGAAAAAAACAAAAAAAAAAAAAAAAAAAACACCATCTCACATACTACAGTGTAAGTGAGGAATTTAATTTCCTACACTTCAGTGGCTGGAACTAGTTTGAATGAGCTCCACGAAAACGTATACCTGATACCGGAGTCCTGGGTTTCATGTGAATTATTGTGTGGAAACTCGAGTTTCACTTCGAACTGGGTTAGGCTTTTATTGACAAGAGCCGTGTCTATGACAACCACCAAGAGTAAACAAGCAGTGACACCACAAACTGCGATACGTTGAGGCTAATTCAGTCCAAAGAAAGGAGCTTTTGTTCTACAAATCAATCATCTTTAATCTCTTTTTTTTTTACACAGGGTACAAAAATATGTAGATACTGGCAATGCGATATAAACACCATTAGTAACCACGTGTTCAGAACATGCATACAAGATGACACCTGCTGAACCAGTTCAGCTAGACTGTAAATAGATCTTCAGACAATAAAACACTTCATAGAAGATAGGATGTGAGTATACAGACCACAATAAATCACGTCTCCCTTTTTACTCATTACTCTTTTGCTTTTTATGAGTGTCTCTGCACTGCTGTTGTGTCTGCTGCGGTGTGCAGGTAGGAGAGGAATACAGTTTTACAGCTTTGCTAGAGGAGAGTCTGTGCTACATCCCTCAAACGACCACACACACGGGCTGCGTTTACAGCCCTTTCTCCAGAACCTTGACCTCTCTCCTTACCTGCAGCAGAGACTCTGCCTTCCCCAGAGCCTTGTCAGTCTCAGAAAGCTGCTCCTCCAGATCTTTTGCAAGATTCTCCCGGCTATGAAGCTCTGACTTCACAATGTCGAGGGACTCCTCGGGTCGGTTGGCTTTCCCCTCCGCCTGGCTTTCCCTCTGGATCTCTTGCTCCAGCTGAGCAGAGCGAACAGAGAACTCGTGGAGCCGCCGTCCACAGTCATCTAGCTTGGTGTGGAGCTCCCCCAGCTTCCTCCTCATTCCTCGCTCCTTTTCCACCTCTGCCTGAAGCTCCTCCTCCCAGTACTGCTCGTGAGCAAGCTCGGCCTGGTTCCTGCGCATCGCTTGCTCCAGAGCGTCCAATTCTTCTTGCAAGCGAGCGTCAGAGACCGGTGAGGGACACGGAGACGGGTAGGAACGCTCCCAGGTGTGTGACTCCCTCTCGAGGGTTTCTAGCTGGGCCTCGAAAGCCCTCAGTCTCTCCTGTTGCTGAAGAACCTTCCTAAAGACCTCCTCTTTGGATGGGCCTATTGGTGGTGAGGGAGAGGGTGATGGCACATGACTGGATACAGGGCTGGGAGATGGGGAGGGGGAGGCTCTTTGCTCTGGCGAGTCCCGAGGAGACCTCTTAAACTGTTTGGCTTTGCTTTTAGGAGAGGTGGATGGTCCCAGGTTAAAGGTAAGTGCTTTCTTAGGCTGGCTGCGTTTTGAAGGCTCAGGCTCAGGATGCTTGGGTAGTGGGAGGGGAGACGGTCTGTCTTGTTTAGAGCTGGGCCCGTCGCTGCTGCTGGGGCCAGTGCGGCGCAGGAAGAACTGGACTTCACTGCCATGTTGGCCTAGCTTAGCCAGAGACTCCAGAGGCTTCTCTGTGGCCAACAGCTGCCTCTCTGTGTCCCTAAGACGCTGGATCAGAACATACCGGCCTGTCTGACCTGGAGACAGAGAGAGACAGAGAGTGAGGACAGAGAAATGTATCTACAAACTGAAAAAACAACAGCGGATAAAACTGAAGAAGCTGCACAACATAAATCAGTAAATGTGTCCATAAGTTACTTGTGGAAGACCTTTCTTCTCCTTCAGTGTACTTAAAGCAGTTTGACTGACTCCTCCCACTGCTTCTACGCAAGTAACCGCTAAGTGAACAAATGACATCAAACGCACTATGATGCCACTGATACCTCTAAATCTCTGCCTCTGAGGATTGGAATAAAAAGGCTGCTGCATAAGACTCGCACATCATGTTAAAAATGTTCAAATAAACTGAAGTTTCCACAAGGACCTTGAAATTAGGACAAACCCTCCCTAATGACTTGGCAGGCAGCTCACTCATGGAAGAAGGAGAGTGCTAAATCTGGAGTTATGTTGTTCGACGCCGTCCCAGCGTATGGCTTGAATGAAGCCGGAGGACACAGGGACAGAGAGACCGGCTCAAATCCGTCTCATACCCAGAAACTTCGCTGACCCAAAGTTTGATTTGGGTCAGCAACCTAAGCACAGTATTGTCGTCAACAAACTCTCTCTGCAGAGCTGTTATCTAATCACTTAAGGCCATTAGATTAGCTGTCAAGCACACAAACATGGTGGCAACTAACAACAGCTTAGAAGCCTGTATTGCAACATGATGACACACTGATTTCACAGCATTGAAGAGTTGAGGATACCCACCGATGGCCTGAGCCAGAGCAATGACGACGTCTTGGCAGGACGTCTCCTCAGACAGCCCGCATACGACGCGCACCACTCCGTCCACCCACACCTTGAGCTCCATCTGACACCAGGAGGGACGGGGCGAACAGCGAGACGGGTTATTTCAGACGGATCAGTTCGGCTTCGGTTTGACTCAACTCAAAACTGCATGGCACTGAATCTGAAAGACAAGGAGAGAGGCACATATTAGAGGTGTGAGGAATCTAGACTTCCAGTTGTAAGAACAGACAGCGAGCTGTTGGAGGGGGTAAACACAAAACACACCGATGACAAAAAAAAAAAAAGGCTTCACCGAGTTGTTCATCACGATGCAATCTCAAAACAACATATGACACAACATGTTGCCAGCCTAAACAAAACGCAATGGAAGCTGCTAAATACAAAGCGGCCTCACTTGTTAGTCATTTTGTCGAAATACCAGTTTCCACACCAAACAGCACTGACGTCAAACATGTGCCGTGTTGAGTAAGAGCATCACTGAATTGTAAATATCAACACCAGCGGCCGAGGGGTACAGCAGCGTAACATTTTGTTAAGTTCCTAGTGGTTAGTTAAGAGCCCCGGCAGTATCTCGCGGACCTGGGAGCATAAATGCCAATCTGTAACCCAATTAAACGCTCTGCTGCCCTCCTTCAAAGCCGTTATGATAGCTTACTGCCGAGAGGAACGGACAGGGAAAGTGGAGCAACTCAAGTGTGTCTATGTTTGGGAGAGGGTGTTTGTGCGGGTAGAAAATACATAGAAACATGGCAGGAGAGCCAGAACAAGTGAGTGCGTCTGTGTGTGTGTGTTTGTGTGCTCGAGTTTGATCCTCCTCAGCAGGACCAGAACTGGGTCTCATCAGACTTCAGAGAGCAGATCAGCAGGTAGCCTAACGCGCGTCTGGGCAGCAGGTTTAACCTAAATGAGTATCGCTCTCGTTTCAGTCCTCGCTCTGCCCGTCTGTACTTTTACAGCTAAGCTTCAAAACAAGGTAATAAAATACCGCAGTGCTCATAAAAAGTGAAACGCCTTGGGCAGTGGTAGGATTATCTATAGAACTTGGCACGGCAAATGAAACTTTGTAGACTAGGTGGGTAAAAAAAAAAAAAGACAACTCCTCACCCAAAGTCAGACAGATGGTGTTCTCTTTCTGTCTGTCTCTCTGGTTCCCAATGGGAGGTGTTCAATACTGAGCCCCACCATTATCTCGCCCCTCATTCAGTGCCTGGCTCTGCTCCACTGGCTGCCTATAGGGAGCTGCTTTGGAGGAATGCACTGACTTCATCTGCCAGCCGGAAGAATTCCTGCCTTTCTTAACAAAGCCCTCACCCCACCATCCTCCTCCTCCTCCTCCTCCTCCGCTGCTGACCTGACTGCCCTGCACCACCATTACTTCTCCGCTGTTTGGACACCAAACACCAACTCTGCTGGGGAGCAACAGCATATCTGATGTGGCAACAACATCACACAGAACAGCTCAACATGACGCACCACATGCAGAGGGAGTGACGGCACGGCTCGGAGATTGAACTCTGCAGCACGGGATCACAGGAAACAAGCGGGAGATAGAGACGGATCATCACGTGTGGTAGAAATTCCTTTGAGCCGCAGGAGCGAGGTGATTTCATCTTGAAAGAAACTCGATATGAAAAGGGAGCGCTTTCCAAATCAAACACCACTACATTTCAACACAGCGGTGATGTCAATATTGTCCTACGAGGACGGAATGTGCTGTGTTGCAATACATAATTAGCGTAGAGTCAAAGAACGACAATCGTTTTGGCGAAGAGGAAGAAACATTTTTAAAACTTTGCGCCGCGTGTGGTGCAATGCCACCTTACAGGTCAAACGTTCCTCTAATTGAAAGCATCCGAATAACTTGGAGTCACTGTTTACAGAGCTCAAACAGAGGTTGAACTCGTCAAATACACGCTTGCAGGTTTAGGGAAATTAGTCCCTACCTGCACAGAGTTAACACAATTTTCATGCGAAGAAACAGCAGACAGCACCTAAAGGAAATGTTTCTATATCCGTCTGGGATTCTCTATGTACCGCAACAATCTCATTAAATGAGAACACAAAACACACACACACACACATCTCCCAGCTAAGAATGTCACTCTCCCATGATGCTTAGTTCTTGTCCCTCCTGGCTGCTGAAATGTGATAATCTGCACTAACAGGAAACAAACAGGCCTGCGAGTCTCAGGTTGCTGTCTATTCTCTTTGTCACAGGCACAACAACACCGAGAACCAGACATCCGCCTGCCTGACCCAGCTCCTTTTCACCGCACATCTTAGGGAGTCCTGTGTCAGTTCTCACAGAAACGCAGAGGAGAGGCCATCGACGTCGGCTCCCGACAGAAATGACAGGGGCTGAAATAATGTTCACAGCAAAGCAGAAGACGAACCGTCAGCAAACATATTTGCTATCCAAAGACGGAGGGTGACTTAAGAGTCGACATGCAAATTCTTAGAAAGTGTTCGGAGTAACCACACACACACGCACAAACACACACACACACGAGATGAGGTGATCCAAGCCGCATAAACTTTTTTTAAACACATGACAGCCGCTCACACCTCTAAACCACACCCTTAAACCTCAGGTCACCCCCACCCCCCTAAAAGAGAAAAACACATTCCAACTCCCACCTTTACTTTCACCCCAGCCCCACCCACCGACCCATCACATCACAGTTTCAACGGAAACTCAGAGCATAGCTTGCAACTAAGCAACAAAATAAATACCTAAAAATGCTCGGTCGAGCTCAAAGTGACGTCTTCAAATTACTTTTGTTTGTCCAACCAACAGACCAAAACCCAAAGACTTTTCATTTACTGTCGTACATGACAAAGAAAAGCAGCAAATCCTCCCATTTAAGAAGCTGAGAACCGGTGAAGTTTTGAGAGTTTTGCTTGAAAACTGACTGAAATGAATCATCAGTTATCCAAATAGTTGCTGATTGTCAAACGATTGTTGCAGCTCTACTCTCAGCTCTGGCATGTTTTTCTCAAAGGAGGGGAATCATACCATTACTTTGGAGGTAAATCACCAAACTGAAGCAATCAAATATTTTCCTACATCTACAAAAAAATGAGGCACCTGATGATCCTAACTTGAATAAAGAAAAACAGACGAGCCGCACTGTATGATGAAAGGCAGAGAAAGAGAGACAGTGAGGAGAACTGACAGTGTACAAATGAGAAAGAGAAAGAATAAACGTGGGAAAAAAATAAATCTGACAGGTAGACAGATAAAAGAGGGCGAAAGAGTGGCGGAGAAAAAAAAAAAGAAAAAAAGCAGAGATTGGAGCCGTGTGCCATTCCCTCTCTCCCCTTCTCATCATCACCGCTCACCGATCCAGCTCACCAGCTTTGCGTCTTTCATCACCCTTGTCTGTACCTCTGTCTGTCTCTTTTCAATGACAGCCTCCTGGCTCCTCTGTGATTTTGGCTCAAGGCAGAAGTGGTTAGCATCACAGCCCTGCAGACACACGGTGGGGCATGATTCGGCTCGTCTGCGCGCCGCTCTCTGTGAGCAACAGCGTCAGGCTGCGAACTGACGGGCCCTTCTGGACAAGCTGGGCACGGAGGAGAGTCCGTTTACCATGAACACAGCTGTTTACTTGAAACAAATGACAGCTTGAGAACGAACATCTGCGGGTTTAGACTTTTTTTTTTTTTTTTCCTTCTTATCGGACATCAACTGCGGGATATGACTCAATTTCTTTATA
>OMLP01007842.1:14317-24753 GCA_900302685.1 Spondyliosoma cantharus | reverse complement strand
CCAAGGCAAGGCTCCAGATGGCCTTAAAACAACGAATCTAGCTGACCCTCTCATTATTCTCTCAGATTCAATTAGCAGCTGATCAAACCAAGCGGGAGACGCTGTTCACTTGTAGAGGATTTGTTAAACTACCTACAGCGACCCAACACACACACACACACACACACACACACACACACACACAGAAACGGAACGCATCCTAAAGCTGTACGCATTTGAAGCCACGGAGTGAAACATCTCTTGGCTTCGTGCCTAACTGCAGGAAACTCAGCGCTCACCCATCCTCCTCCTCCTGCCCTCTTCCTCTTTGCTCTTCCTATTTATTCCTCTTTCATTCTTTTCATCCACTTGACTTTCATTGGTTCTCTGTCTCCATCTCATGCCTGTCTTCTCCTCTCTGCTCCCCTCGTTTGTTACAGCGTTTGTTTCTTCCCACCTTCCGTCTTCCTTTCGTTATTCTCCTTCTTCTTCCTCTGTCTGTGTGCTGTTCATGTAGTCGTGTAGTGTTTGAAGTTCTTTTCTCTTCTCGCTTTCCCCTTTTTCCCCCTCTCCTGCCTCCATCCTCCTGTGCTCTCTTATTAGCTGTGTTTACACGGACCCTGTCCTTCCATAAACAAACAGAATTAGAACCCAATCAGAATGAGAACGCCTCATTTAACCACCTCGATCGAAATGAGATGCCCAGTGGGGTTAATTTCACGAACTTTTTATATCTTCTGACGTTGTTATGTAACTCTCTCTCCTGTTGCGTCTGTTTTCAAAGCATCATTCTGTACACGTCAGCCATTCGATACGCTGCTCCCTCTCTTCGTTCACTGTCTGGCTCTTTCAGTCTCTGGTTATTTCAGCTAAATGCTTATGTCGGCATGCGAACATGCTCACAATGAAAATGCTAACGTTGATATTAAGCAGGTATAATGCTCACCTTTTTTTTTTTTTTTTAGCATATTAGCATGCATCATTTGCTTATTAGCACAAGCTCCAGAACTCCATTACGCCATAAGCATGGAAGAAGAGGATATCACACTAATGCACGGGATTACCAAGAAAGTTTGGGTTATTCAAAGATTAAAAATTAAACTCAATTTGTTCAGGTGTTCTGGCGGGATGAGCTGATAGTGTCACGTCGCGGCACTCCGTTGATCCGTAAAAAGCGTTGGTGTCGTGAAACCAAGTGCAGTAGAAGTATAACCTGTGGGGAATTTTGGGGCAAAGTCACCAAACTTTTGGGGATGTTTTATTTCCTTATCTAATTTGACTGGCCATTCTACACATGCAGTATTTATGTCCAGGTGACCATTGAAAGTGAGGTTCTTGCTCTGTGCCCATTTATTTAGATAGAAGACTGGTCTTGTTAACCCAAAATAACAATTGCAAAGATGGATGCCCAGTGTCAGTGGACCGGTAGAACTGAGGCTGATGGGAATGTCAGAAAACAAATCATTGGCCAAAAGGAAATTTTGATTTGAGCCAATTTTTGTGAACCAGAGAGGAACAGTGATGCTATAGCCTTTAACAAGTGTGATCTAAACTCTAACCCCGACTACTATAGTTTAACATAGCGAGTTCATGCTTAACTATATTTATCTCCCATATAAGCAATCCATCAGTGGAAATGGGACCATGTCGTAAAAAACACCACGACGATTACACCGCGAAAAATGTTTCCACAAACGCTAAACCTCATTTCCGACATGAGTTTTGTGTAAAAGTACAATCTGTCCGTGACTCTGGCCATCCCTTTCTTCTAGTCCGAGCCCCGGATGACAGCTCCCTCTTCAGATAAGTGTGCACTTCAAACGAGTACAGACACGAAGCTAGGTGGGCTAGGATGAGTGTAAAATTAGCAGCTATCCACGCTGGGCCGTTAATGCCACATCCCTCCTCCCACGGCCAACATTGTTTTATCCATCTCAATGGGTTAGTATCAAATGCTCGAACAAAAGCAGACACATTTTTTGGGGCAGAGGTCATTTTCTACAAGAACAAAAAAATTCCCTGAATACTAAAAGTTATATCACCGCTCATTGCACACAGCTTGGTTTTTAAAAGTGAAATAGCGTGAGTCCTTTTTTTTTATATATTCCTCTCCTCCCTGCTGGTATCTTTATGGTCGAATTGTTTTCTCCCACTCTCAAATGGCTCTGCGCTTTCTTGTTGCTTCACCTCCGTCTCTCTGCTGCTACACGGGAAGCGGGATTGCTTCTAAACAATAACACTCCCGAATGTGTTGGCACACACACGTTTCACAGCGTCGACTGCACCTGATAGTGATCATTCAGAAAAACATTAGATGCTTGAAAGTATGCACACACACACACACACACACTCTCTTTCTCCTTCTCTCTCTCTCTCACACACACACAAACACACACACAGCTTAGCTCACCATGTCAGTTACCAAATTAGGAAATAATATGCAAGGACGCACAAACATCATGTTCTACTCGGCTGGAAACACACACACGCACACACACACACACACACACACAGGTGGTTGTTTCTTCCAGGCTACCAGACATATTTGGTTGTTGCAATAAACTGTAACATCTGATATAGTGATGTATTAGTCAACTGCAGTCTGAATTTCTAGTTTTACACCACAGGTTGTAGCACCAGCCCTGCATTCAAGTGTAGTCAATCCGCCGACTTTGGTGCTTTAAGCTTTAAGGTGGGTAACGAGCAACATGGACGCTTCAAAGAAAGATCAGGGGTTTAAACGACACGTTGGTAGCCGTTTGAAGTTTTGAAGCTTTACACTACAAAGTGATTTTGTCTCAGACTTGATGCTGCACCAGTACACTCCCTAAAAGCCTCTAAAATATTGCTTTACTTGACTTGTTTTCAAGATCAATTACCGGTTTTAACAACTAATCTTGGTCAATCCACTTGGACAGCAACTAACATTTTCGACCTCATACCCGATTATAAATCACACCTGAGCAGAATTAGATGCAATAGGTGGATCAATAAAAATAAATAAAACCTTTAACTATCAACCGAAGTCCTACTTTTGTCCTCTAAAAGGTTTATGCGTATGTGACGTCAAGAGACTGTTCTGAATGCCGTGCTGAAATAAACAAAAAGCATTCCTGTGTGACTGTTCTTATTCTCAAGGTGTGTGAAGGCTGAGTGGAGGGCAGTGGATATGGCATCCTCTGTGGATCTGCTGGTTCTGAAAGCATACTAGTGAGGCCCCAGGGTGGCAGTGATGTTGTCTTTGATGTGCTGAAGACCCAGTTTCTCATTATCAGGATGGGAATCAGAGCCACAGGGCGGTGGTCGTCAAGACCAGACACAGCAGAATTTTAGATACAGGGAAGATGGTGGCTGTCTTTAAAGGTATAGTATCAAATTGAGTTTAGCTTTCAAGCAGCATTCTCTAGATTTCCCCCTTGTTATCTAAAAAGAGGAAGCAGAATAAAAGGTTTGATTTACCCATTCCTGGGTAAAATTGGTCTGCGGTACGTTTTTATTTTATCGTCTCCAGCTCCAATTGACAGTGATGGAGGCCTGACAACCAGGGACATGCTAACTTTTGCCCATTTGTCAGCATGATGCTATGGCACATACTTAGGTCAAGGACGTTGGAATTTAATAGATTTCCATCTTTCTCTTCAAGCAGTAGTCAAACATTGTTCAGTCGGCCATGATTTTGAAAGAGAGACTTAAGTAAAAGACAACCGTGCATATATGCACTCAGTTTGGTATGAAAAGGCGTGGATTCAAATCATCTGGCATTCTGCTGGATTCAAAACGGAAGCTAGGAATGGTCTGTAACTTTGCATAACAGATCCTGTGTGAAAACCCTGTGCTGAAGCGACACCGGAGCCGGTAAATCGCTGACATTGTTTATAGCTGCAAATTTATGGTTCACCCAAAATCAGTCTGCGTAATTATAAAGTGGGCCATTAACAGTGAGATTTTGTACCACGTGAGTCAAAACACTGCAGTGGGCTGTTGTTGGCCCAGAACATGAGCTGACCACTGTAAAACTGAGACTTGGCTCTCCATCAGCTGCAAGGGTGCTGATCTGTAGCTGATCGCAAAAAGACAAAAGTCTCTTTGAGCGATTACTGCTGCATGACAAATTGTAACCTTATTTATCTCTTACATGGTGTTCATCTGATTATCTCTCCAACTACAAACACTGGCATTCATCAATTAATTTCATCGCCCCTAACATCGCAGTGTTGCGAAGTATATTGATAGCGATTTCGAAATACCTTTTCACGGCACTGAGGATGAGATATTTTGTTAAGTCTACATTTTGTTTACTTTTTCGTTCCGTTTATTGCTCCCTGCATCAGCGGCTGATGAAGTGGAGGATAACAGGCCAATATGGACTTCAGTTTCACTGTCCTGAGCCGGGCTGACAGATGACAATCCTATCGACACACACCAGCCTCGGCACGCATCCTGCTCCTCTCTCTCTCTGTCTCTCTCTCTCTCTCTGTCTCTCTCTCACACATACCCACACAAACACACACATCGGCACTCGGTCCGCCGCTCTCTGATCTGTTCGTTAGCGCGGCGCCTCGTTAGGCCTGCGCCTGACGCTCGAGCTCGCCAAAAGGAGGAGGTCTGTCTGGTGTCCATCGCCATTCCGACACAAGGCCGCCAACTGGAACAAACCAGATCAGAGCTCGGTGCGTGGGAGGCCTGTCACACACACTCATGTTAGCGCTCCTCTGCCTGCAGTGCACACACACACACACAAACACAAACACACACATACATACACACACACACACACACACACAAGATGGGATATCCTATCAGAGTGCTGTTCAACACAGAGCTACACACATTGAGACTCAAATGCCGACTACCGCACATGCTCACGACAACTGTCCTCCTGTTGCATTATGCATCAACACCCGCAGATGTACGCTACACACACTTTCACACCGCGGAGGGCCGACCGATCTTCATTTGGTGTTAAGGTGAGGTATCAAATCCTTCTCCTTGCTGGGTTAACCGTGGGTTAAACTGAATGAATGGACGTCGTTCCAGAAAGTTTGGCGCCTTCAATCTGCCTCTAAATGGCTGGTGGTAAACAGATGATGCTGCTCCCCAATTAGCCGACTGCAAGCTGCACACATTTAGCACCGGAGGTCTAGTGCTTCACACAGAGAGGGGCTTTAACTTACACCAAAATCCATTCATTCATTCTCTCCCACAGCTCTAACACTGTCGAGAGAATAAGCGAGCAGACAATCTTACATCAAAATGAGTGTAGCATCCTTTCCTTAATAGCCACCGTATTTTAATGGGTGCCTGAGCAAAGGAGTGAATTAATAAATAGTACATGAGTGAGTCACCGTCTTGCAGACATGGGATGCCTTGCAACTGCACTCAATTCACGTCAGAGCGCTTTTGTCTGCCTGTTCCTCAGTCATGTCTCCAGCTTCAGAGAGCGAGGAAGCGTTCACGGCAAAATCTTGATATTTACCACTCGCACATCGATTTAAAAACTTCGCCGGAGTTATAAAATGATACAGTAAGCTTAACTCCATTGATCCCCTGCTGGGAATTAGATCGTTACAGCAGCACAGAGAGAGAGAGAGAGAGAAAGAGCACTGCGCCTGTGAACAAAGAGCAAAAGGTACCACTAATGCATCACAGATCGCGGCAGTTCTTCACGCGACTTTCATTTCCCACGGGTTTCCTGCCGGGTTTTTATAGCTGACGTTGCTCCCAAGTTATATGTCAGCAACCTCTGACCTGCACATTTATCACAGAAACGAGAGGTAGCAGTGCACGCAGGAGTGATTACACCGCTACAGGGCATTGACGTGTGGATGCTAATTCACTTAATAAACAGATTTTTGAGCACATAATGTTTCATGGCATGTCTTCTCAAGTCTACCTCTGATATTCCTGCACAGAATCTGATTTAGAAACTACATTTCCTTTATTGCATTTCTTCCCGGCACAATTAAAGTGTCGCCGAGCGTAACAATTATATTAAAAGGTATCCTGCCGTCGAACTTGTGTAAACAAGAATCTGCATTAGCTCGGAGACGAGGAGCGTGGCGAACTGACTCTTTGCAGGAGCAGAATTCGAGTGGCTTTGTCGTTTTATTAGAGGCTTCGTGAAGTGTTGGATGTCGTAGTTTATCACATTACATGCACAAGTTTGGGCCCTTTTTTTAAAAGCAATCTTTTGCGTCGGCCTGTTCTGCAGTGTTTCCGACTCTCGTCGCTCGTTTGTTCATAATTGTTTTGGACAGTAAGCGGCATTATAAGGTTCTCTGCTAATTGTTGGCTCTATATTCAGTTTAACAAGCATTTTGCAGCGTGACGTATGGCTCTCTCCTCTCCAGACAAGTATATAACAGCACCATTATATAGCCACTCCAGCTAAAATCAGGCTGTTTAACACACACCGGGCCGCCTGCACTTCAGCTGGGTCAGCTGCTTCACGATGCCCTTTCATCACACGCAGAGACAGTGTGTCTGTGTGTGTGTGTGTGTGTGTCTGTGTGTCTGCGTGTTTGTGTGTTTGAACTGGGATAATAGAGGTCCATTAGAAGGCAGACAGGGGGCCAGGGAGAGCCTCGTTCCTTCATTACAGCCTAATGGACATTAAACAGAAGTCTACCACACGCACACACATGCACACACACAATAACAAACACACACAGCTTATAAGAAATGCTTTTGATGAGGCATCCATTCCTCCAAGAGACAATTAATGATCATCTGAACTGTCTGTGAAAGATTAATCCATCCACATTGACCCACTGACTGTGTGTGTGTGTGTGTGCGCGTAACCTCTATGACTTGAGACAAACAATTCCAAGTCCGATCCAGAAAACAACAGATCACTTAGAGGGAGGACAGTTCATTGGTTTTGGTTTAATCACACTGACATGGAGCAGTCTATTTCCTGGTTTAGAACAGATCAAACATTCACACCACTGTCTTTGAATTATCGGTTCCAGCGCCCCGCCTATTCCCGCTCGATGCCTCATTGACAGACCGAACACACTGATCAGCCAGTGTTTTTGCAACCACGGCCGTCATGGGGTCGTGACTGGGGTTGGTGAGTGAACACTTGGGACATCTATATTACAATATTACAGAATATTACAGAGTCCCGACAGTTCGTTTGAAAGCACAGTTTCAGAATGAGGACTGTTCCCTGTCTTTGACATGGGTTGAGAGATTTCATGGTTTCACAGTACCCGTTTAATGAAAAAAAAAAAGGTACAATAAATGGAAATCACACTTTCTATAATATGGGACCCTTAATATACAGCATAGTTCAATGTTAAAATGACCAGAAATTACTATTACTGTGGCAAAAGTAGAGGTCACACCATGGGAATAGCACCGGAGTAAAAGTCTTAAAGTTTCACATATAATCTTTTGGAGTCTCTTGGGTTTGCTTTCCAGGTTTTTTGCATGCTTTGTCGACATGTGAATCAGAAGGTCTGTTGGGTCACTACATGTTCCAGTTTTTGTAAAATGACTAACAATGACAAATCTGTGCACTGGGATAAAGTCTACTTCCAAGTACGACTAAATAACTCAAAAAATTCAAATAATATTTATATTTGTCTATACTAACATTCATTATAGAGAGAATACCATCGTAGTGACCTCTTGATCCACATTATGACTGCGTGTCAGTATACAGAACTTTGACACTGAAGCTGTAACCCACGCTGCTACTGAAGGAAACATTGTGATTGAACACACTCCTATACTGTACCCTCATAAACTCTCTCCTGGTGTGTGACTCACACTGCAGCTGCAAAGTGTCCCAATTAGGATTTGCTTTTGTACCAATGCGCAGTTTGAAATGTTTCTTCAGGCAGGAGAGCTACTGAACAAGATCTTCGGTTATTGCAACAGGGAAGGAGCGAGAAAGGGAAAAAAAAGAAACGCTTGGCATGTATATTCAATCGAGCAGACATTCAAGCGACTATGTTGTTGAGTTCACTGTCAGTTCAGTGCGGTGCGGGTTTCATCCTTCAGCGGATACGAAGTCACCCAAACAAAAAAAAATCTGATATGAGCAGCGATTCGGCGCAGAGCACGGACGGCAGGTCAACTTAGCCTTCCCATTGTTTTTCCTTTACTCCTTTTCTCCTGTTCTTTGTGTTGGGTGGCAGGGGCACCGATCTCCAACCGCGTCTATTTCAAAGTGAGGTGGAGTGAGGCACCTCAACTGCTCTATGTGGACTCAACAGTAAACACCTCGCTGCCCTTTTGAGCCGCTGCTAAAGCTCTTCTATTATTCTTTTAAATGTTACCAGGACACACGGTCTCTATGATCCACCTCTCTCACACACACACACACACACACACACACACACTGAAATGCACCCACCGCATTCGTTTACCCTTTACTTCCCCTCCCCCTCGTTCACACACTCCCTTGCAATAAAACAATCATAAATAATACGGTTATTGACTCAGCACTGGAAACGTGGACACTCCACTCTGCGTTGTAGATCGTCAACCCCCTCCTCCCAAAAAGCTCCAATGTGCAGCAGTGCTATCCTGTTGCCTAGTAACCAGGTAGAGTTTCTAGTAAGAGCCTATTCGCTGAGAGAATCCCACTGTCCTAGACTTCTCTCTCACCTACTCTCCCGTCTCTTACGCACACACGCTCAAATTGCAACACGCAATTTGTGCCGTTTGAAGCTCCTGCCATCAAAACGCCCGCACGTGCGTTCTAAAATCCATCTGCCGCTTTTCTTCGCCATGAAAAAACTAGGTTGCCGTAACTCTTTTTTTCTTCTTCGCACCGTACTTACCCACACACCTATGCACCCTCTCTCCTTCACACACACACAGACACACACACACACACACACACACACCCACCCTCTTGCCCGTTTTCATAGACAAAGCGGAGACACATGCTGCGGAGCCGAGAGAGCGGAAGAGGACCGAAAGTGGAGAGAGATGCAATTTTCAGGTCTCCACGGAGATGCAGTTAAGTATCAGGCTGTAGCCATTATACACTACTGCTGTAAAAGCAAGTCTTACTTACACAAACACACACACACACACACACACACAGGAACACGAAGGCATCGGCTGGTCGAGGAAGGAGCTTTAAAAAACAAACAAGGTCTCACTTATTGCACCTCCTTACACTTAAAGGGGCACTATGTCATTTTGGAGAAGAAATACAAACTCTAAATTTATTTTTTTTCCAAAAATGAATAAACAAGCTGTTCTCAGTAGAAAATAAGGTCCAAACACTGTTTGAAGCTAGGAAGGTGGCAGGGTCCGCCACATAAAAAGAAAGTAAAACAGCATGAAATTGTGTTGTACTTTAAGGTCAGGAAGAGCCACAGAGGAGGGATCCCTGTCCCAGGACAGACACCCGTGCAATAGATGTCGCGTGTAAGGAACCGAACACCAAAATCACACAAATTTACAAATTGCATTACTAGAATATCTGATACAAAAAAGCATATATGTGAAGTGTAATCAAAGAGGAAAAGAGTCTCTAAAAATAAAAGAAAAAAAGAATATTAACCCCCGCAACACCAGAGAGCGAGGCTCTTCCCTTTCGATCGTATTCAGAGGATGTGAAGTGCAGCAGCGACGGTAACCAAGAGAGACATTTCTTTGTTCGCATTAAGGGAGGCCTGGGCTGACACAAAGTTACATACATGCTGAAACATTGCAGTGATGTGATCTCCATCCATCTCTCTCCTCTCTCACACACACACACACACACACACTGTGCTGTGCTGTGCGCATTGCCATGACAACCTGGTGCTAGATGCTGATGGATTTCCCAGATCTTTCATTTATTCATCTTTCGCCTGCATTACTCTTTCATACAACCACACACATGTGCATCCTCGCGCATGTGTGCACTCATGCATGCTCGCCCCGACACACACGCGAGCCCTCGTCTGCGATGCTGGTTTTGATCATCAAAGCCAAAATCTGAACGCAGAAAAGGTGCGATCATGTTTTCGTTGCCTCCAAGACACGGCTGCGTGAAACGAAAGGCTGCCCATACAAAGTAGGCCATTACAAATTGTGTGTCTCCGTCTCTCCTTCCTGGGTGTGTGTATGTGTGTGTGTGTGTGTGTGCGCTGCCGTCATTCCAGCCATCTTTCAGACAGTAATGTGATCAGCAGCAATGTGAGGGGCTGCTGTGTTATTCATGTGGAGCTCGACTGTGGGGAAATGGCTCAGAACAGCGGGCGCATACATGCAGTACAAAAAACACACACACACACCAAAAACAGCAAAAAAAGAAGAGGGGGGGGGGCTCATTAGGAACAGCAGCAAAGCTACTAAACAGCAAACGCAACAAAGCAGTATGACCCAGAAACATAACTAAGCATCGGGATGACGAGCAAGAAGCTCCGGCCCCGACTCGGAGTGTCCTCTGACGAGCCCAACCCCAGCACGATGCACGGCCCCTGGGGAGCCTCACGCTGACGACA
>OMLP01007838.1:1929-42669 GCA_900302685.1 Spondyliosoma cantharus | reverse complement strand
ATTATTATTTATTATCATTATTATTATTATTTTTTTATACCATTTTCTGACATTTTAGACCAAACAACTAATATTCTAATTATCTTTAGTTGCAAGTTACAATAAACATAATAATCAACATTTGTAAACATTTCGCAATAATTGTGTTTGTTTTTGGTTTATTTAGTATTCTGAGCATAAATGCCTCAGGTCAGCCATGCCTTGCTTCAAACAGATGCTCTTTTTCTCCAGATGTTATAAAAAATAAATCCAAACTGTCCACTTTTTTAATGTCTAAAAAAAGACACTTACATTGGATTTGCTCATTGGAGCTTTCTTTGTGGTGTACTTGTTGCCAACAGCAGAGAATGGCACCTGCGAGCTCAGGAAGAAGAACCAGCGGTTGACGTGAGAGAAGGATTTGCCCTGGCTTGGCCATTCGCCATGACCTGCAGAGAAACACACACAACCTGTAGTTCTGCATTTCTCCTGTTTAACTACAGACGTTCCGGACTAAAACAGGCAAAGACATGAACAGACAATGCATCCTCGATGTTACTGACCTTTGAGGGCAGCCCAGACAGAAAGGTCGGCCAGGGTGATGGCATGTCCAACCAGGAAGGTCCGCAGGGAAAGGGCCTTATCCAGTTCAGCCAGTGCCACAGACAAACCAGGCTGACCACACAGACGCCGAGCGCTGAACTCCAGCCAGTGGTCGACCTGCAGATACCAGAAAGGCATGTCCGATAAGGCTCAAGAACACCAACCTGTTACAGGGTACGTCACGCTCACGTTAAAGACACACACCTCAGTCTGCTCCATCGTGTTGGCTCCATAGAGGCCAAGAGCGGGAGCCACCCGTGCCAAGTACCGACTGATGGAGTTGCCGTCACTGAACTGGACTGCACTGGGAGAATGAAGGAGAACACAGAGCTGAGATAAGTAAGTAGTAATGAAAAAGCAACACATTGCACGGACTATTTTGCATTTTTGCCTCATTCAGCGATCTGACGAAATGGTTGTGTCACCTACTCTGAGACATGCAGCCGTGTGTCTTTGCCTTCCTCCACTGATACCTGCACACTGCCCTTCACATGCTCTGCTGTCAGAAGAGCCCCTGCAGGACAGAGGAGAAAATTCAGTGTTGTGATGTTTTTGTAGTGAGTCTGGGTTAACACGGGTAAACAGCTTTAGAGAACATAGGAGTGTTATAGGGAGAGTTCACCCCAAAATAAAAATATATATACTTTTCTCTGTATTGCTATTTTTCCCCATGTAGATTATTTCAGTGTGACTTGCCAGGTTTCGGAGCCATTTGCCATAGAGCTGTCTACCTTATATTAAACATAATGGATAGACAGAGGGCTTGTGGTGCTCAACCACAAAAATAAATAATTAAAATGAGTTTTTTTGGTGCTTAGAGCATCACTACCCGAGTGCTATTTGTTTCCATTATATTTGAATGAAGGCAGACTTCTCCACAGTCAATATCTTAAAAAATGCTGCAACCCGCATAGAATAATCCAGATGGAAAAATAGCACTGGAGGGCAGAACAACCACTACCTAGATGACTGATACGCTTTACAGACATCTTGGCCTAGAGAACTAGTTCAACTGGTCCTGTGGACTGCAATCTTAACCTTCTCATCCTGCCTCAACAGCTGCACACACTTTGTGCAGAGAAGGTTTAACTCTTGATAGGCTCATCTCTTGAGAGGAAAACTGGATTTGTAGGCACACCCCCGACCACCATTTCACTTCCCAGTCAGAGTGATCGCACTAAGCAACTGACACAGAAATCAGAGTGCAAAACAATATGCACTCGACATCACCAGTCCACGTTTCAGCTTGCTTGCATCAGCCTGCTATATTCCCTGCGAACACACGGGGCGCTGTTGAGACACTTTCGAAGCTAGCTGATGATTTAGCCTGTCATGGTACACAGCGACGATACACTAATCATTGGGAAAGCTTCGTCTAGACTTTACTGAACACGACACAATGATATGCCACATCTTATTAAAAGAAGTCAGTTACAGATACAGTTGAGCAACATATACATGGCTAAACCCAAAGCCAGTTGCGCTAACCTGGGTTAGCTAATGTCAGCGTGTCGGCTGATACATATATGTCCTATAACGTTACTGTGCCTGGTTCATCCATTTGTAATTTCCAAGTTCATAAAGAATTGTTTCATGTGATGAAACAATGCGTGTAAGCCTCCCGAAGTTAAGGTTGGGAGAGGTGTACCGTTAAGGGAGCTGGTGTTGTTAAAAGGACATTTAATCGAACTGTCCACATGTTGTGGTTGGAGTGCCACGACGACAAGCTAGCTGACGTTAGGAACATACCGGTATTTTCATTAGCTAACGTTAGCTGTTAGCTAACTCCAACACGCCCCATTTCAACTTATATGGACATACATTCATACGAATTTTAAGTCATATATAGGTCAAATTGCAGAGCTGCTAATTTGCTCAACAAACCACTTGGTTAGCTCTTCCATTTTTAGGGAGACAAAACATCCTACATTACATACAATTCGGCTTGTTTCCATGAAACAAACTGTACATCATTTGGACGAGAAAATAACTTTTATTATTGTTTTTTCATGTTACTGTTGTCTTCAAGTTTGCCGTATTGACCAAAAACTCATGACTGGTCCAGTGTCTATCATTTTACTTAACACACTATCCACATCTTATTGACCGCACATAAGCATCAAAGGGGAAGACTGAGAAACTGAGTTTGTCTTATTTGTTAGGATGACACGTAGCTAATAGTGCTAGCAGCTAGCTAAGCTAGTCAGCTGTCACTCACTGCACAAACACGACTTGAGGAAGTATCCATTCAGAGATCGTAAGCGGCAACTCACCCAAAGGCGGATTGTTTGTGTTGATGGTAAAGTTTAACGCCATATTGTGAAATCCACACAGGTGGTGAAGCCTTCTCACTATTTCAGAGACCCAACGGGAGTCAACGGACAGCCAAGACTGCTCTCCAAACCAGGCACCCCCAGTGAAGCGTGTGGAGGGACTCGACGTGCCTTCGTTTGTTTTTGGGACTGCGAACCAACAACGTATTGGTGCAATACTGCCACCAGCTGGACGGGAGTTTAAACAGACAGACAGACAGACAGACAGACAGATAGATAACATGAAAGGTAAAAAAAAAAAATACGTTTTAAAATTAGGTTCTTGAAACTGGAATTTGGACATCTTAAGGTCTACAATCCCTCACAAACCTCGTTTACATACTATTTATCTTGTATATGTTTTACTATTGTTGTATATATTTTACTATTGTTGTAAATATTGTTACTATTTTATTTTATTTTTCACACTTGTATTTAACAAGAGCTGCTATCTGTGTTTAGTTGTTTTTTCCGAAAACAATGACGATAAATATGTTCTATTCTATTCTTAAGCACAGTTTAGGATATTTCCTAAACAATTGTTCAATTGAGGAAACACAAACCACTTGGCAAACGGGGCTGGGAACACTAGTTGCCCTTTGCCTGGTTAGAAAGCCTGTCTTGAATATTTCCCATGTTTCTGTAGTAAAATGGCCACCACTAAATCTTTAAAGATAGTTATCCTGGGCTATGCCTGGACATAAATCCAAGCAGTGCTTGTACATCCCTTGCCTCCTCTTTGTCTGAGCCATCGTCTCTCCCCATCTTCCTTCTAATACATACAAAAAAATGAACCACTCTGGATTCCTACTCTTTAGCACTTGATCCTGTGAAGTGAAATCTCACGTTTCAACACAACCACTGTGTGCTGTGAATGCATTGTCAGTTGGCCCTGTTCATTTTCCTCTCCCTCCTTAGGGCATTTCTCTGTGTTCTAGTGGTTTTACAGGTTTGTATGTCAATTCTATAATGTAAGCTTTGTGACACAGTTATGCTATATTCCAGCATTTCAGAACATCAGTTCAACAAAAGCTCTTCACTGTTCCTCAATGCTAATGTGTGTGAGGTTCATAAATCATTGTCTTGGCTGCCTGTGGAGGCTAAATTACAAACAATCAATTTATTCCTGTTTTTTTCTCATAGCACCACTCATCGTATGCTACACCTGTGTGTGTGATGTGGGTGCACACATACTTCACTATCTCAGTTTTTCCTCCTCGAACCCATTATTCTGTGACAGTGAAAGCTCACTCTGCTACTCTTGTACCGCCCTGTGGTCACACGAGTTACTGCCACAGTCATCTTACATAAACAACAGTCTTGCATCATCTCCTCTGGCTGTATGTTAAGGTATGGAGAGAGGGATTTTAGGTGTTTTGATCAGGGACCTAAACTGTATCAACTCTACTGCCGACATTACTCTACAAAGTAAGATAAGACAGAAGACCAGTGTAAATAGATTAGCATTGGCATTTGGCATTGATAATCATTTGGCACCAGCAAAGCCAGTTGTTGCTGCCAGCAATGAGAAAGTGAATAAAGTCAAGTGGCAAGTGTGTGCTATAATTCAAAGCTACGTTTACAGTGCCTGGTGGTAAGATCCTGTCACGTCTGCAGACAGTCATTTTCAAGGGCCGTGCTGTGTGTCCTGTATCGTGCACAACCTCTGAATTTCTTCCTCACAACAGTTCTCAACCACATCTGGGCCTCCTCATATCCCTGTATTCCTGGTGCCTTGAAACAATAGCCTTATAGTATTTCAGTCCAAATGTAATTTATGATTTACAATGTCTGGAAAAAAAAAAACCACAATAGACTAATTAATACAATAACCAAAACCAAACCACTTGTAATATACAATAAAAAAGGAATTAATGATCTATTCAGATGGTTGTGTTGTATTGGGACTCCAGTTATTACTGTATGAAAGCTGCACTGTGTAGTTTTGGCAAAGAACATTTAATCAGAAGAGAAAGATCTTCATTCGTATTTTACATTTAAACAAACTAAATAAACAAAATCGCTTTGACCTTAAAGGCCAACATAATGTCACACTGTTTATACTTTGTTGTGGCGGACCCTGCCACCTTTCTAGCTTCAAACAGCGTTCTGGTGACCTTATTTTCCTCTGAGAACAGATTGTTTATCCACTTGTGGAAAAAAATAATTACTCATTAATATTTAAAAATCTAAATGGGGAGTTTTTAAATTCTTCTCCAGAACTAACTAACGGCTTGGTCTCGCCGTTGTGGCGGAACTGAAAAGCCGGAACAGACGTTTCCACCCGGACACGTGTTCTGTGTGCACCTGCGCCTGCACTGTGGTTTATTTCATGCAGATGTGTTGTTGTGAAGTTTGTTTGGCGGTGGCTTGATAAGAGTTTTCTGCAGTCGCAGCGTCGTGAGCCCGAGGCGCTCCTCGCTCCCCGGACACGGTAAACAAACAGCTCGCTCCGCCGTCACGTTATCACCGCAGCGTTCAGTCACGAGCTGGTCAATGGCACAACTTGCATGGTCTGCTTTGCTTGAATTATTTAGGCATTTACTTAATGCAATGTTAATCTTATATATCAATCTTATATATGTAATATCATTTTTAAATCTTTTTTTTTTTCATATTTTGCACGTTTTTAAACTATTTCCTATAATCATGTTTTGCAGTTATGTGCTAATACACGTTTTTAATAGACATTCACACATGTTATCTTAAAAAATTCCAGTGGTATTGTTATTATTTGACTATACAGCCTATAGCAACAGCCTAAACTGCCTAGATGAGCCGATTGGGGGTCAGCTATATGTTCCCACATTTCTAGCACATTTTCAAAATGAGGTCTTGTGTTCCTACATTTCCCTTCAAATTAAGGGTTAGGGTTAGGGGAAAGGAAAGGGTCTAAGGTTAGGCTATCCCTAAGGAAATGTGGGAACATGGGGCCAAATTTTGGAACAAAATCTTAGAAATGTGGGAACTGTGGGAACATAGGCACGTTCCCAGCGATTGACCGATATGTTTCTTTAGGGTTTGACAATTTACTCAAGTACAGTTTTGAGATACTTTTCTTACTGCTTCCTATTTCTTCTACTTTATACTTCCACTCCACTACATTTATCTGTTAACTTTAGTTACTAATTACTTTGCGGATTCAGATTATTCAGTGTTGTTATACTATATACATAATATACTTATGTATCCAATCAGATGTTGTTGATGGTGGGGCATTGAGTGAGACGAGTCAGTGCATTTTTAGATTGATTCATCTTATTGTCGATCAGACACAAAAACACAGGTACCTTATTGGAATATTGGCCCCAATAATCTTTACTCTAGCCTAGATTGTAGTTGCAAACATTCTTATCCTCTTATAATGAAATCTGTCTCTACTAGGTTCCTGTTATAAAAAAAATGTTAATCACTAAATTGGTTGAATTAGTCGTGTCTGTCCTCCAAATTTCATGGATATCAGTCAGTTTTTGGATTAAAAAAAACAAAAAAAACAAAACAAAACCACAAAAAACCTCATAGCTGGTGTGCTGTCAAAGCAGGTGTGCTTGGCTTTTTAAATGCTGTAGCACAGCCAGTCCGTCAGTCCAGGCTGGTAACATCCTGCATGACTGACAAGCAGCTTTACTTGAGCTTTGCTCAGTTGACCTTCAAACTCTCTGTATTTCTGCTCAGGCATGTCTCAGGACAGTCAGCATGGCAAGTGGACCATCTCCGACAGTGATGACGATGACGACGCTCTTCCTTCTTCTGGGACTCCTGCCGTAACCAATCCCAGCTCCCGTCAATCTCTCTCTCCCCCTCGCCCCAAACTGGAACCAGTAGAGGTCCCAGTGGAGGCGAAACCAGAACCAGCGAACACATCTGTGTCCTCACTTGCGATTGGTTCTGAGGCCAGACAGTTGGCAGCAAAGAACCAGTTAAATCCAGTGAAGTATGAAACCAGTCCGTCGTTGGCTGGAAAGCGTAAGAAGGAAGTGTCGGACGGCTCGGGCTGGGCTCTCTCAGACAGTGACGATGACGATGATGGAGATGTGAAGAGGAAGAGTGTCAGTAACTTGCCTAAAAAGGCGCCTCCGAGCCCAAAAGCAAAGAAAGTGAAGGTGGAGAACGAGCGGCCTCCGAGCCCCCACGGCCGGCTGTACTACATCGATGAGCCGGAGGACTTCTTTGAATCCAGTGTTCCTCGTCTGAATGACACCTTCAGGTTCTACCTCAACAAAGTCACAGGCCTGGACAGGAAGTACAACACTGGAGCTCTGCACATCAGGGGTGAGAAGAGTTTAAGTGAATTACATTTGGTGCAGACAGGTTTGTTCCACATTTGAGGAAATAAATAAAAGTTGAAATCCCAGATCAGCAGGGAGAGTGAAAACATTTACCACCTGTCTTGTACCGCTGGTCATCAGTCTCTTTAATACATTGATTTCATCTTGTAATCTCTACTTCTTTCTTCTATCCAGACATCCTCTCTCCATTATTTGGGACCCTGAAAGAGTCTGTTCAGGTGAGTAACTACGTTAACATCAGGGATGGGCAGCGTCGGTCTGTCAGTTGGCCAGTCCTCCTCAGGTTTTCGGAAGATGAATCCTACCGACTTTGCTAATCCCCAAGCATTTTTGTTTTTTTTACATTTTCAGTTTTTAGTTACGTTGCTCGTTAACAATCGAATGCGTTGCCATGAAATTTGGTGCCATGTCCTCAGGATGAAACACAATAACTTAACAATATAACAATAACTAACTAATTCCTTAAGTTTTCATCGGTTCAGAAATAAAAAAATGAGGCGTTGATATCAAAATACAAAATAAATGAAACCATTACCCACAGGTGTACTTTGTGTTTTGAACTATTTAGCAAATATTAGCTAGACACTTAACCACGCAGGGAAACACGGTAAGCATTACCTGTGCTTAACATCAGCATGTTAGCATCGTTCATTGTGACATTAGCACCACGTAAAAAGTCTTACAGCTAGCCGCTAGCATGTTGTTTACATCTTTGTACCAGGTTTGGTGGGAATTTTAACCACTACTACCATTATACTGTCTTTCATCATAGTTTAACTACTGCTTTGACATTGCCTGGATGGTGGAGCAGTACCCATCAGAGTTCAGGTAAGTTCTACTGTTGCTTTGCTAGCATCACATTGTCATAAACATATACCTATTTTTCTGATTGGCGGGAATTTGGTCAGGTCCGCCATATAGTGATGACAGCACCCTCTAGTTTATTATGGCCGTGAATGTGTTGCTTTATGTGAGACGTTTTCACATGATGTTGGAGAAAGTCAGACAAATCTCTTAACAAGCTCTGTTGTCACAACATAGGTTAACGCTATGTACATTTCTGCGGCTAGCTATGAATTAGTTTCTAATTTTATTTAAGAGTGACTCCCGATTAAAAGAGGCTTCATGTATCAACTCATTTGCTCAGCATTTAGCAGATTGTTTGCACGGCGAGGTTCAGGGTTTTACAAACATTACCAGTGTTGTTGTATTTATGTCAAGTTGTGCTTGTGGATTGAACTTCATCCTCTCAAACTGTAATTAAACCATCATGGGACACTAAAACTTCTGATTTGAATTTGGATTATGATGCGTTTATTATTTTAGCATGCCTTAAATGAAAGGGATACACAATGCATTTACAATTATAGGGGAAACTGCATCTCAATGAATAATTGACCAATAGTGTTGAATACATTCAGGTGGAGGAAACTAATGATGCTGGTGTGGTCCGGTGAAACATTCCCAGTCTTAACCTGAGGTTTTGTGTGTTGTGTTTACAGAGATCGCCCTGTTCTGATCGTTCATGGAGATAAGAGGGAGGCCAAGGCCCGGCTGGTGAAGCAGGCTCAGCCTTTTCCACATGTTCGATTCTGCCAGGTACAGACTCGCCACCGCTGTTTAACAACAGTTTGTCTGAAGTGCATTTTGGCTTATATTTTATTCACTCTGATCTATAATGTGGGATAGTCATCCCAGCAAATGAGACTGTTGTTTAAGGAGTCTGGATGTGTCTTTGAATGGGACTAATGTGTGTGATTCTCCCTGACAGGCCAAGCTGGATATTGCTTTTGGAACTCACCACACGTAAGCATCTCTTTCCCTGCCTGCTTTTATTGTTCTCCTGATGTTGTCACAAAACTGAAACATACTGGTTCTACCAGAGTGTATTCAGGGATCGTCTGTGTGCCTCTACCTTTTAGATGCAGCACCAGGTGACTTCCATTGCGGGTGTTGGTGTCTACACTTTGTTGTTGTTATGTGACGCAAACAATTGTTGTCTCATTGAGCAGGAAGATGATGCTGCTGTGGTATGAGGAAGGCTTCAGAGTCATCATTCTGACCTCCAACCTCATCAGAGCTGACTGGTACCAGAAAACACAAGGGTGAGTCTGCGTGTGTGTGGACTGTATCCAGATGTAAGGTTCGGTTATGGAATATCCCTTTTGACATATTATCTCCAAACTAGGATGTGGATGAGCCCCTTGTTTCCACGGTTACCAGAGGGCAGCAGTGCGAGTGCAGGCGAGTCGCCAACCTTCTTTAAGAGGGACCTGCTGGAATACCTGGCATCATACAGAGCACCTGAACTGGAGGAGTGGATCCAACGAATCAAAGAGCACGACCTGTCTGAGACCAGGTAGTTACACATTTGCATATAGACTTTTGACACAGACTTGATATTAGACTCTAATCTAACACTCTTCTGTTCTCAGGGTTTATTTGGTGGGCTCAACCCCAGGGAGATACGTTGGTCCAGACATGGAGCGCTGGGGCCACCTGAGGCTGAGGAAGGTAATGAAATTGTGTTTGTCTCTGTTCTTCTAATCTAGACAGACATGTGACTCAAGTCATTTGGCCAAAGTTTCATCAGGTCTCAAGTCATATATTCTCCAAAAAAATCAAATAGCTGGTTAAGTGAAGACGAGTCCTTAGTTAAGGCAAGTTGAGTTCCTAGTCAAGGCACTCACTATGATATTATTAGCCAATTTATCTAACCATGTGTTTAAAAAGTATGGCAATGAACTTCCTTCCTACTATATTTACAAAGTAAAAACTCTGACAGCCAGAAATAAACTCCTAAAAAAAATAATAAAAACATAAAATGAACACAGAAGAGTCATCCCAGTCATCATGTCCTAAGTCAGTAGTTGTTCCAATTTACAATATTTATTGTATATAGCTTTTTATGTGATATTTGAACTCCAAGAAGAAATGGTATGTGTGCTTTTTGAATACATCTTTTAATATATGTAGGCATTTCCTCATTTGTGTTTACTTTTCATGGCCGTGGCTTCATTTCAGTGCAATGTGAAAATCTAACTTTTAGACAGTTGAGCTTTGCTGTTGAGTGAGGTCACCCCTCTAACGGTCATAACATCTTCACATCTGTCCAAGATGTGTGATGTATGGCAGTGCGTTGCAAGATAATTTGCATTTCTAAAAATGACCGATGTAAATGTCAGCTTTTCAATTTCAGAGCTCCCTGCAAACAGTTGAACACAAATGGTTAACTTTGGAAAGATGTCAGCAGTAAAAATATCTAAATGCTTCAAACTAAGTGTATTGCACTTTTTTTATTGCAACTAAATGATAGATAATTAAAGAAATAAAGGTTATTTTTGTAAGACAAAGACATCACTTTAAGTTATTGTGAAATACAAAAACGTCCGTGTTCATCTCTTTCTTCTCCTCTTCTTATTGTATCAGCTGCTGTATGACCACACAGATCCTATTCCTGGCGAGGAAAAGTGGCCTGTGATTGGCCAGTTCTCAAGCATCGGCTCTATGGGTCTGGATAAGACCAAATGGTTGGCAGGGGAATTTCAGCGCACCATGACCACGCTGGGGAAATCTTCCCATCGCTCGGACCCCCCCATGCACTTGGTACGTTCCTCCGACACACACTTATTGTGGTCTGTTGCTTGTGTGCTGCGGCATTCAAATGCTGTGAGGAAGATGATACAGAATAATACAATACAAATGAGATTTTCTCTGACTGCTGCTGCTACTGTTCTCATTATGTTCTGTAATAGAGAACAGCATCTGCATCAGCTTTCAAGTGTTAAATAATAGAGCAGTCATTTTGAGGTTACATTTTCATACCTCCCCAGAGTCCCTGCAGGACATTTGATTGCCTAAATCAAATTTGTAAAAGGTTTCAGACACAATAATACTCGATAGAAAATTGAACGCTTTGGCACTGCTGACTGATCTCTTAGGTCTATTTTTGAACATAGGAATGTACTAAGGCGGATGGAACAAAAAGCCAATTTTATAAATCAAAGCGAGATCATATCATTTTGGAGAAGAAAAAACACGCCTTCTTTTACATAAACTGTTAAATGCAAAAGGAATTACACCCTCGTTCAGTTCAAAACCATGTTGTAGTTTTTTTGCTGCTCCTTTGTTTGGTCTGGTTTGAGCAGCAGCTTGTGGTTTTTAATGTTAACAAACTTGAGATAACAGTATAACTGACATTACTGAGACAGTTTGCTGACCTTGTGACTTTTCTCTATTTGTGCGACTGTTCTCAGCATTATCTGTTTTCCTGTAACTGCCATGTTTGCCACAGTTCAGCAAAAATTATACAGCTTCACTTTTAGAAACTTAAATGAAAGAATTTACAAAACAAGTTGCTAATGTGTTGATATTTTGCAGCTGTATCCAGCAGTTGAAGATGTGAGGACTAGTTTAGAAGGCTATCCAGGTGAGCAATGTTTTAGTTTGTACAAGAAACAAAATGTGTTTGTTAAAGGTGCACTACGTAGTTTTGGGAAATACATTTTAGTCAGAGGAGAAAGATCTTCATTGACTGATTTTAATGCCTATAGACTAAATAAACAAATTATCTTTGTTCTAATGACTGAAAAAACTGGGGTAACACAACGCAATTTCTCTGTTTTACTTTGTTTATATGTGGCGGACCCTGCCACCTTTCTCTATCTTTAAACATTGTTCTGGGGACCTTATTTTCCTCTGAGAACAGCGTTGTTTCATCAGTTATGGAATAATAAACATTTCTGAGTTTGTATTATTACCTCATTCATTTGGTAAATATCAAAATTCTTAATTTGAATTTCTTGTCCAAAACTACATGGCCCCCCTTGAAAATATCTGGTATTGACTGCTTTGTGTTTGGTTGTGATGCACATCCCTCTTGTCCTCCAGCGGGAGGCTCTCTTCCCTACAGCATCCAGACTGCTCAGAAACAGCTCTGGCTCCACTCCTACTTCCAGTGAGTTCACTTCTACTAAACAAAAATCAGTCTGATTTTCCTTCGTTACATCACCTCAGTAAAACCAGTTAGCTTGTCATGATATCTTTACATTGTTCCATACTGCAAACTACTGTGTGTGTGTGTGTGTGTGTGTGTAGTCGCTGGAAAGCAAATACAACAGGAAGGAGTCATGCCATGCCGCACATCAAGACGTACATGAGGGCGTCACCAGATTTCACTCAGCTTGCCTGGTTCCTCGTCACAAGGTGTGTGTGCTAGTTTCATGTTTGTTTATTTTATTATGTAAAATTACACGTGTCTTCATTTGTATATGTGGTTTTCTGATTTACAGTGTTCTCTTATTTCTCACATATTGCATACTACTAAAACTGGTGGGGAAACTAATTTTAAAAACTATAATACAATTCAAGTTTATCTAAAACCAAAAATCCATTTAGTTGTGTTTCAACTTCATGTAAACAAACTTATTTTCTAATAGAGAATCAATAGAAATCTAACTTTTTAGTATGTTTAGTTTTCATCTATTAATTAGCAATAAACTGTATGTTCATTGTTAGCCATAACCAATATTAAAACAACCCTTTGCGGTTTGTGTACTGCGGTTGTATTGTAATATTTCTCGTTAATCAGTTGGTTGAACAATACTGTTCATCACTTCAGCACCCCACTGAAAAGGATTGAATCAGAATCAGAACCAGAATTCCTTAATTGTCCCGCAAACGGGGACATTTCTTTTGCCACAGCAGCCAAAGGACAGTAATATTACAAAAAACAATAATAATAGTAAAAAATAGGCATTATAATAAAAAGGTAAGAAATGGAATAGACTCGTATATACATATAAACATAATATTGTACAATATGAACAACTAGCATAGCATGACTTACCCCCAACAAAAAAAACAAAAACGTATATGCACCTGTATGTTCTTACCCTTAGCACTTAAATCATAGCACTTATGTACTACAGGTATCCTCGATAAATAGCAGCTACGATGCTCAGATGAGGGCTTGAAAATTGTTTCTATTGTTTCTTTTTTACTTTATTGACAACGATGATGTGGTTTCCTTCTTGTGATAAATGTACTTATTGTAAGTCACTTTGGACAAAAGCGTGTGCTAAATGCAAACATAAATGTTTTTCAGTGCCAACCTGTCCAAAGCAGCGTGGGGTGCTCTGGAGAAGAACAACACTCAGGTGATGGTTCGTTCATACGAGCTGGGAGTCCTCTTCGTGCCCTCTGCCTTTGTAAGAAAACACACTTCAAACATTCTGTATGAATAACGGTGTAGAAGAAAATGAATTACATGTGATGAATAATGGTAAAAAAAAAACTACAGAGGGCTGCTGTGTGGTAATATGTGGTGTGATGGTTGTCTCCTTCCAGAACATGGAGTCGTTCCCTGTTCACAAAAATCCATTTCTTGTCTCATCGTCCTCGTCGGGTTTCCCTGTGCCCTTTGACCTCCCTCCTACATGCTACTCTCCTAAAGGTACACAAGTGCGAGCATGCGTGTGTGTGTGAGATCTTCTACATGTCTGTGTGTACAGCCTGGATTATTCAGTGAGACTCTGCATTTGACTCTAGTGTACCTGCAGTTTAAAGTGGGTCTATACAGGTGTGACCAATACCCCTGGCCTATAATAATACTGTTTATACTTGTTTCTCTTAGAATGGTAAAATAGAAAAACTTTTCTCGTTTCTGAGTGTTTGTTTTCAGCATTATACTGAACTCTGTAGTCTTAAACCTTTGTAAAACCTGTCATGCAGTAGTTATCTAGTGGCATCCCTGTGAATTCTACAACACAAAGAGTTTATTCCACAAAAGTCGAGGTTTAAGGTGTAATTTTTCTTGTCATCATTGCTTAGTGGGTTATATGACATCATCAGTAAGTGCTGTTTTGAAATTGACATACAGTATGTGCTATGCGCTCCCCCCCCGGCTTTGTTTAGCGTCATAGGAGTATGTAAATTTAAATAATTATTCTATCAATGAGGTTGAATTGATTTGTGATTTTTCTGCAGTACTGTGAGTAGAGTTTAATTACCAGAGAAGCTGAATTACACCCATGTTGTAGGCAAGGCTCTCACAATCTGCCAAACTAATTTGTGAAATGCATTGTACGTCATTTTATTTTTTGTATCCGAAGGGTTTGAGTGTCAGTTATTCTAAAATTCATTATTAGTTAAATTAAAGTTTCATAACCTATTTCTGAAGCCATTAAAACCAGTTCCTTTCTGCAGACCAGCGCAGCTGAATGTGCATAACTTTAAAATTGATGAGCTCTAACCACTGAAACGCTTTGAAGACAGCTTTGAGTCAGGTGGTACTTCCGCTTAGAATAAAGACATTGGAGGAGGCAAAAATTAAATGCTGCCATTTTCTCCATTGTAATGTCCTTTTAATTCCTAAGACCGAAGTATTCACAAACAGTTAGTTTCCCTGATCTCTTTTCATTCTCTGTTTTCAGATCAACCTTGGATCTGGAACATTCCGTACAGCCAGGCTCCCGACACACACGGCAACATCTGGGTTCCCTCCTGAAAACACACACATGCACATTCATACACACACACGCCTTTCTATTACTTTAAAACTACTGTTTGTGACTGTCAGTACTATGTCTAGGTGCTAGTTGTCAGAAAAAAATATTTTTATATTTTATACTGTAGTGTAGACTCACATGATTTCTACCAATAAATACACACATGTTGTTATGTTATCATTGTCAAGCAGTGGTGTTAACTGTTTCCTTACGTGTTGCAACAAAATGTATGACCGTCCTTATTCTGTTAGTTAATTATATGACTTGATGATGATATGACCTGTCCAGAAAAGTATCAAAACATAGACCAAAATAAGGACAAGAATGAACGAGCAACAATATACTTAATTGCAGGAAGCGCATGGTTTGCATTAGCTATATTATCACTATTTTAACTTTTTAGACCCACCGGAGGACCCTGAGTTATCCAATTAAAAACAGTGAGACAACACTGGAAACTCTGCAGGTCTGCTCCTGGAGGAAGGGTGGAGCATTTGTCATTAAATGTGTCTAGAGGTCAGATCAGTATGTTACTGAGTTTACTTACAAGAATACATCACGTCTCAAATCAAAAATGCTCTGCAGCAAGTTTCATTGTTCAAAAATGTTTCAACATATGCTGATTCAGCATTAAATGTTGAATATCGTCCTGGAGTCAGCGTTCATCCATGATAAATGAAAGAATATAGCTTAATAAAACGGATCGACCAAAGACCATGTTGTATCGTACACACACACAGTGTAGTCTGTAAATAATTTACCGCACTTGTTCTTGCATACAGCAGTGGTTCACTGTCTTGATAAGTCAGAACTCACATTATTGCATGTTCTCTAATCTACCAAGAGGATAATTGTATTCCTTTTGTCTGTCAGCTGTTTGCCAGTCACTGATTAGGCAGCTAGAATGCAAACCCACAGGACTCTGAGTTATGAGCACGAGCACGAACTGATCATACCTAAGTTACTTCCCGTCCTGGCACATCAGTGGCATTCGTATAAGCGTTACAAGACCCTGGAAGTGTCACAAGTAGGTTAACAGAACATGCGCCTCTTGTTCTGAGTGCTGATATTCCCCTTTTTGAAATTTGCTAACGGAATGTCACATCAGAGCAGTCCCAAGTGACCCAGCCCAAATGCCCTCAAATTACCCAAATTACCCTTCATGCTGTTGTGGCAGTTGTTTCAAAAGAAAACATAGCTTAAACCTAAACATAACCGCAAGCCTGTGCACAGGGTTATGTGTGGGTTATATAGGTTGTGTGTTTGATTCGGTGCACTCCAGTGATGATCATCATGATACTCTCCAGCTGCTGAAAATGTTTCATGTCACTAACGAACATGAAGAAACGTTGACCTGGTGGTTCCAATTATTTAAAGACCACATGAGCGACACACTCCACTTACGCCTGGTTCCATGTTATAGAACAAGGCACTTGGAAGAAGTTTGAGTACGGTTAGATTTAACATGCAACGTTAACTCTTGTGTGTGTGTGAGTGTGTGTGAGTGTTATGAGTGACGTCTAAATGTTTTCACCGTGAATAAATAAACAGAAAATAAGGCTTATGTGATTGAAAAAAATAATAATTGTAAAGTTGATTTTGAAGCTGCATATTATATTTTTACTGACTCCTGGGTCACAAAAATGCTGTTTGGAAAAAGTGTAATAATATCCTCAACACCTCTCAGGCACTGTCAACAAAAGCTCCATAAACCCCATAACGGTTTGTAATATTGCAGGGATGCTGTATTGAATGTTATCTGGAGCCAGGTGTACCTAATAATGTGGCCCCTCTCTCCGAGTACAGTAAGTTCTGTAAACTGCGACTCCCGTCGTTCCTTGCGTCATTGTGTCAACATGGCGCCTGTCTGCCGGACAAAAGGCGAATCTGTCTGACGGTGGATTGAAACCCAATTAGAAACAGAGGAGACATTTTGGGAAAACTGTCAGTGCCCGTGTGTCCTGGCGCCGCAAGACAATAGATATATGGTAAAAGAAACATCTGTAGAGGCTCTTCGACTGGAATATTAAGGTAAGTTAAGTCCTGCAGCTCCAACTACTGCTGTCTTGAAAACGGTCCTGCTAGCCCGATACATTTCCTTTTCTCTGTATGGTGATACACTGAATAACTGAAAACTCCTTAAAAATTTCGGCGGTGCTGCGGCGTTTTACTTGGCGGATAAGGCTCATATTACCTAAACTGATATGAACACTGTTATCTGAATAATAAACCGCCATTCTCTTATTCGGCATGGACAGAGTTCACCTAGAAACACTTAATCAAACACAATGTCAACTTTTCCAGTTAGTCTACAATGCTTTCTATCGCGATGCTCGGTGTATTTAAGAATAACAACGGGCGAACCAGTAATAAAACGTATTGTTATGTTGTGCCTCGAATGGTTTAGTTTGCTAGGTTTATGCCGAATTGAGGAGTTGTTCTTCGTTATCCATAAAACGTCTTGAGACACCCTCTATCGGGCATGCCCATTTCACTAGAAGCAAGGCTTAATTAAAATCCACATTTTTTCAGTGTGGTTCGGCGCGAGAGTCGGAACATTTCAAGTGAACATTCTACATCGGGACTCCCTTGTCATTTGGGACCACTACAGGGTTGTCTTGAGCCAGCTGCTCTCCTCTGTGTTACATTTCGGGTTCCAGGGCCAGCTGAAAAGTTGCATACTGTATTTAAATGACTTTTGTCTACAGTATGTGCTCAGCTGGCTCATGTCTGCAAACAGACTCGCCCTCTTGCCACGTCTGGTTAAGATCTCAGGCAGGTCAGTGGGTTCAGGGATATTAATACAGTTGATCTGTAACATGGTCAACTTTCAGTAGAAGTAGTAGTAGTAAGCCTTCAAGTACAGCAAACAGGAAATAATTAAGTGGAAACACACAGTTCCAAACAGATAAAGTGAGACAGAAAGTGAACTGGATGGGCATACACAGAAAGCCTCAGGCAAGAGATAGTTGGAAAGTCTGTTGATAAATTACAATGTTGTCCTGTGGGGGATTCTGTAAGTCAAGTTTAACCACAGGTAAGCCTTCAGTGTTGTTGCTTAAGAGCACTCACAGGTTTGTGTGAGTTGAAAGGGCACAGCGGTATTACCCTGGTTGTGTGTCTTACACACTGTTTGTGTGTAGGGATTTTCACGTGTGCCCGTTTCCGCCTACCTGCTGTTGCTGCTTACCAGAGAACTTCTTTCAAGAGTCGAGCATTGCCAGTCAGCACTATTTGATTACTAGTCCCTCTGTCCTTACTCGCACACGTACCGTTTCCCAGCCTCACATTATCACAAATACTGTCGCACACAAACTCTGTTTCCTTGTTCTGGTTTGCTGTCAGTCCACTAACCACTGAACTCTTATGACCTTCAAAACCCGTCGACATCAGTTTAAAACTGGGCAAAGTAATGTAATGTTCTTCCAGCTTCCAAAATATTCTGGCCTATGTTCTTGATGTTGTCTGTTCTTTATAATGATTAAACCTACAAGACAAGATTTGAAGTACTTAGATAAGCTACATTGTACTTACTGCACCAGTGTTATCATATTACCAAAGTGAGTGTGGCTGCTGGAAAGGCTGTTAATGCACCGTATCCATGGTGAGAAACTTAAGTGACCACCGGGTTGTGTGAAGACTTAAACTCAAGCGGATCCTGCAGCCACTGTGGCCAATGCAGTACATAGAGGTGTATTTCCTGCCCAGAAAACTGTTGCTTTGGAGCAAAATGCTTACATTCTTGTCGGTTTGGCGATGACAAATAATTGGTCTGATTCTTTTCTCAGGGCAGGAAGGAAAAGTTCTGTCTGACTCCTGGTCACATGGTGTCATTGTGTGTCTAGAAGCCTCTGACTTCTTACAATAGGAGCACCTTTTTAAAGGAACGTTGGTTTCCTGACAGAGGGGCTCCTGGAGGACTAGTTAAGCAGAACGATTAGACCAAAGTATGCATTTATAAAAAAGGTGTTAGTGTTTGATCAGATGGCACTGGTTCATTCATTTGTGAGTGTGTAAGAAAAAAAAGGAATATTTACTATTGAAAGTAAAAGGCTCTTAATGTGCATGTTTTTCTTGATCCTCCTCTGCTTGTCTTCATCTTAGTTGACAGATACTGGTATTGATTTTATTCTATGAAATATGACAATCCACAGCCTTCAAACAGTCTGATTAGAAGTGTGTTTTACCTTTCCCTTCTTCAAATGTTGCTGGAGATGTTAAGAGATTTTACAGTAGAGGTCAGGTGTCCATTATATTCAGCACTATTTCCACTCTGAAGTTTTAAATAGGTGCAGCTTCAGTGCAAGGCTGCCACTGATCTCATGTTGACCAGTCGAATTGCACTTAGATACATCCTGCTTCCTTTGATCGTTCTAAATTTGGCTCTAAATTGCATCTGGCAAATGTACACACAAACACACTCGCACATTTACGGTAGTAGTCCTCACAGCTCACAGTGCATGTTGAGCAGTACTCCACAGAACGTCCTCAGTATAAAAATGGAAGAGGTTTGAAGCCACCATAACTCTTCACAATGGCGTCTCTCTGGCCAAACTGCCGGGCATAAGAAGGCAGGGGGACCTTGACTGGCCCAAAAGTCCCCTTCTTAATTTAATCAAACCTAATCCAATAACAGACTCGATAAACTCTAAATTTAAACCAACGCTTGACAGCTTAACCATATTTTAAGCTCACCAGAAATTGCGTCAAATTGTACTCAAAGAATAAATGTAGATTGATACCAGCCACCTAAGTCCGCTTGATTATCTAGATCCATGCATTGTTCCCGTGAAAAAAGCCCTAACTTGCTATGTTAAAGAAAGTGAGAAAAAAATCCCTGGATCTTTCCCTTTATCCGGATCTACACCAAAGTCTCTATTGGGCTGAGACTCATCCTCCGTCCAGGTTTTGTGTAAATCCATTCTATAGTTTTATTGTAATCCTGCTGACAAACCAACCAACCAACCAACCAATGGACACGGGTGAAAACATAACCTCCTTGGCAGATTGATTAAAAGTTATTCTGTGGGGCCTGTTGTCCTTGGGGTTAAGGCGTCAACCATGAACCGAAACATCCCCGGTTGGTGTTTAGCTGCTGATCTTTTGCCTCATTTCCTTTCATTTCTTTGCTGCTGGCTATCAAATAAAAGCATAAAGCTGATCTTGAGCTAGGCTTGCACAATGAGCACAAACTAGGACAATTGTCATTTCTTGATTAGATAATTTTTTGAGTGTTGCTTATACTGAAATGTTGCATAAACCACAGACTTTTGAAGCATTTGTGTTGCAGCTGTGTAGTCTAATAGTAATCATTAAGTGATTTACGACACTAAAAAAAAGTGAAGTAATTTGTTAATTTGATCTAATTTATTTTGATGGGTCATTATGAAATTAAAACATCAGAATTTTGTCATACTTTTTTAGTCCTGTATCGATCCTATGTTTCAGTCTAACTTTGTACAGCGTGACTCATCCTCTGCAGCAGTGAGAGAAAGTATGGAGCTTGGCTGCCTGAGATGTAAATTTTTCTTGGCATTTTTCCCGAGACGTGCACGCACACTCACATACAGATACGCACTCGCCCTCACCCTCCTCCTCTATATAAGTGTTGACATGTCTGCTGACTTTGATTCTCTGCTGTAGCCTGTTTTTCTTCTCGGCACAAAGAAAAAAAAAAAAAGCATCAAGACAGATGTGTTATCCCATTTATCCATTTATCTTCCTCTCCTGCTCTCTCGCTTTCTCTCGCTTCACACTGATGGTTTGTTTAGAAATGACAAATCAGTGCACATTCAAAAGTACATGGCATTAATACAGATTAAAATGGGAAACAACAATGCAGCTTTTTTTGTTCAAGCTACATGTGAGCATGCTTAACATACTTTACATAATATGGGTAACGTTATGAGATTATTGGGGTCGAGAAGGTATCCTCTATGATAAAAGCTGTATTTAGTCTGAAGAAGGAATGCAGTTCATATCTGGGGAGCAGCTGCTGAGCTCTGTGTGTGTGTGTGTGTGTGTGTGTGTGTGTTAAATGGAGGCAAACAGATGTGACTGTACTTACATTTTGTTCTGTCATTGTTTCATTGGTTTTGTTGTTTAGGGTTGTAAAGCTAACTGTGGAGCGAGAAGTCACTTAACAAAAATATGTACATTATCCCGAAGTAGAAAATGCATATTTATATTGCATCACGCCCTGTTTCTGATGCTATTTATGGTCAGTAGTTTTTTTGCAATAGCCATTCAGTATATTTGCATTATTCAATTGCTTCCCTAGAGTAGTTTGTTTCTTAGTCACTGTGTCAGATTGCGCACACATGCTGGAGAGATTCACAGACAACTATATCGGTGCATGTAGCGGACATGATGTGGAAGATAATCAACCTGGACCGATTCATATTTCTCACTAAAATACATGGTGTGTGTACTCTTGAGGTGTAAGGGGAGTGTTCTACTTGTCAGAAACTCCACAGATTACTATACAAGTAATGTATTTTTAGTGCAGCACTACAATGTGCCATGCATTACTTATTAGGTTTTTACGCTACAATTAAATGTTGCTCTCCTCACTAGTTGGCACCAGAAAAACTAGTCGGTAAAACTTGGTATCTTATTTATTTATGTAGACATTTGAATTGCATATTGATATAAGTTGCACTGAAATGTCATGTCATCCTGGTTATGTTATTTGTTAGCTTTATATTTAGTGGTTGACATGCTTTGCAGGGATAATGCTCATGTTATAGTGCACGCTGAAGAGAGCATTTCAGCGAAATGTAAATACAATTTGGTTATTGAAGACTATGATTAATGATTTCAAATGGCTCTTATAATACACAATATTTTATGGGACAATGTTGAACCTTACTGATTTGAATTGTGCTCAGCTTTGATTCTTTCCGATTCTTTAGTTACTTTCAGAATAGTTGACTGGTCTAGGTTCAAACTTGAGGAAGAGTAGTTGTTGGGAACATCCCTGTTTTAAAAAAATACTTTTTACCTGCAAAGTAATATAAAGAATGAAAAGTTCTAATCATATAGAATTGTTCTCTTTACATAAAAATACTGTTGCCTGTAGTGTGTAGTGCTCTGTATAAGCTGCTGAGCTGTGTGAAATACTGTGGTTCCAGCTTCTGAGAGTAAATCAAGTCTAATTTGATCAGGGCCATAACCTACAAGAAGGATTTTAGTGGTGTAGCTGACGTAACTCTATTTACTGTAGAGTAGGCTGAAGTTTAATAATGCATTACATTAGATGTGATTCAGACCTGTACAACGAAGTGCAGCACTTGATGTGTCGTTTTTCGCTTCCATTAATGCTGTTGTTCTGATCTCCTCCAGGATGTTCCAGCAGTGTGAGGAGCCTCGTTTCACCATCGAGCAGATTGACCTCCTCCAGAGGCTGAGGAGGACAGGGATCACACAGGCGGAGGTCCTCCACGCCCTGGACACCTTGGACCACCTGGACCGGAAACATGGACACAAGTTGACCCATAAAGCTTCCTACATGCCTCCCTCATCTTCCAGTGCCGCTCCCTCTTCCTCCATGACTTCCACTGCCACTCAGACAAGTTTCCCTGACAACCGGCTGTCACTGTCGCCTAATAACAACTTCGACACCACCTCCCCCCCTCTACCCATTCCAGTAGCCTCACCTGTCGCCATGGCAGCGGCAGCTCAGAACGGTCTAGTCGCTGTCACCAACGGGAAGCTGTCACCACCCAGGTTTCCACTGGGTGTGGTTAGTGGCAGCGTGACAGCACCGGGCTACGGGTTTGAGACCAGTGAAGAGGACATAGATGTTGATGACAAGGTGGAGGACTTGATGAGGTAAGACCTGTACAGAGAAGATATTCAGGAATGCTATTTTGCTTGCTAATTAAGATACTGTTTTCAAGCTACACGATCTGATTACAGTGTTGCATCATAACCAAAAGTTAATGGGGTCTGGGCCCAAGAACCACCCTCCTTCCAAGTTTAGTGGAAATTTGGCTGGGTGATAAAAGTATGGACATTGTGGACTGATGCCCTTCTTTAGTGTTCAAAGTGGCGTCAACAGTGTTGCAGCCGGCAAAGATGTGTTTTATAACAAATATATCTAACAGTAAGTCCATGAAATAGAGCTTGACCAGTAATTGGGTCTGTTCAGTATATTGGCCAATGTTCACCCATTGCAGATTCATCAATATTGGCGGACAGGGTTTCGACTGGTGTGTTAATGGATTGTCTCTGCCAAGACTAAGCATCAGGGAATTTTTTTAATGTATTTTTGAGACATTGTTATTGTTTTGAGTATGATGCTTACAGTATTGTTATAGCCCTGAACGTTGCAGTGTTTGTACAGTTTGGGCTATTTGCAAGCATATTAATGCTACAACTCCTCAAGACTCAAGCCAAGTTCATGCGTCTTACTCGCTGATTAAAGTGAAGGTGGTTAAGGTTGGCAATTACTTTGATCCAGGCTCGCTTAAGGTGGGCTGACCTTAAAGGTGGACCAGCTAGATAACTAACAACTTTTCTGGAGGAAACCTAGGCGTATATATGTCATCCCATGAATGACAATTTTAATTGTAAAATTAAATCTGACAAACGTGACAATAGTTGAAAACTAATGCTGCTAAAGGATGCTGTTATAGGTTGTATGAAGAAAAATGTTTTCTGATATATTAATGAAGGTTCTCAGTCATCAAGATCATGGAAATTCTGAGTGCTATATCGTAGGCAACTGGTCCACCCTAAGGACCAGGTGTAAGCAGAAGCAGAGTAATGTAGTTTATGCTGTTCAATTCAGCCAAGATTGCACAGATTTGTACACTGGGGAGACAAAACAACCTCTCCATAAACAAATGGAAAAACACAGGAGGGCCAATTCCTCAGGTCCAGACTCTGATGTCCACTTACATCTGAAGGAGAAAAATCATCCCTTCGAGGACAACAATGTAAATATCTTGGCCAGAAAAGACACACAGATGGATTCTTTTACTCCTTTTTCAGACTATGTCAACCTGGAATGACAATCTTTGAACAGAGGAGGTGGCCTATGACATTACTTATCACCTACCGACAATGCATTACCGAGTTCCCTCCCCAGACACCTTAACAACCATTCACAACTGGGGCTTGCCTAGTACTAGCAACCAACATGAAGGCTGGTTGGGTCAACGATGGCTTAACAACTCTGTAAGGACACTCCCACACATCGCTTAAAAGATTCCCCCTCCAGTTAGTTAGAACTGAAGAGGCCTCTTGGATGAGGTGAAATGTCTTCAAGAAACTGAAACAAGTCAGTTTATATATAGCTATAATATATTATACATGGCACCATGTACAGTACATTGCTGCACCAGGGAGCAGCTGTTAACGCAGAAGGACTGATGGTCGACAAGCCTGCCTGTAGCTCACACCGAGTCTGAATATCATACAAGTATTAATGCCTACACAGAGTCATACAGTACACACACACTCATGCACACACACACATACACACACACACTGTAGTGCCTCTCATCTGTAGTCTGCAGTCAGACAGCTGCAATCAGAGCAGTATTGATTTGAGGGTGTGTGAAAATCAAGCCAGAAAAGAAGCAGTGAATATTACAGCAGGATGAAGCCTCTGAGTCCTGCACATATGCAGCCTCAACAGCCACTGCCATAAATATATTTGTGGTTTACATAGTTACAGATAGGGTAGCTGCAGTGACGGTTTTCTTGTGCTATATGGTATGTGTTGGTAATGTCATTAGAGATGAGAACATTCATTGTTCTGTGCAGTCATTCTTCACTCTGCTTGCAGGAGGGACAGTTCTGTGATCAAAGAGGAGATTAAGTCCTTTCTGGCAAACAGGCGGATCTCCCAGGCTGTGGTCGCTCAGGTAACGGGTGAGTATCATCTTCATCTGCCACTTCAATCAGGCCCACTGAATCACCACCAGAAAGAGTTGACATGCCAGCAAACATCCGGCCCACCGATACAGATCTCACTGCATTTCTCTTCCTCCAGGGATCAGCCAGAGTCGGATCTCTCACTGGCTCCTGCAGCAGGGATCAGACCTCAGCGAGCAGAAGAAACGAGCCTTCTTCCGCTGGTACCAGCTGGAGAAGACCAACCCTGGTAACACCACCCTCCACCACCAGGCCTACATCTGCTGCATAACCTCCCACTCCTCTAATATATATATCAATGTTTCCCACAGATTTCTTGAAGAGGTTTTCCCTATATGTGTCTGCTCTGTTGATTTTTGTCAGCAGCATGTTTTGTAGGTCACCTAAAAACTCGCGTTTAGGACATTTTCACCACTCATTCTGTTTCCACAACAGAGGTTGATCCGCACCACCAGCTGCACTTACAAGCTTGTATGAAACCACAACAACATAAGTAGGTCTACATTAATCAGGAGAGGTCGCATCATAATCAGTGCGTTTTACAGGAGGGATGTAACACCAGGGAACATCTTTCTCTTACACTGTAGAGTTTGTGTGAATATCAGTAGAAAGGAGGAGTAGAGTGAGGGCAGATCGATCCCAGATGGTGTCGTTCTCTTGGACAGATAAAAAAGAAAAAAAAGATTAGAAATGTGCTGTAGTGGATAGGCAAAATAACCTTGCTGAAGTCTGTGTGAAACATGCACACTGCATATCCACATAAAATGAACTGCCTAGAAATTGGAAAATGTGCTTTTCTTAGCAAAATACTGTATGTTTTGGTTAATACTTAACATTACTTTTTTTCTAATCTTGAAATTGGGTATTTCATTTAATAGATAGAAACAAAGGTAAGCAATCGGAAGGTCACTGGTTCGATTCCTTGCCTCCCCGGCTACATGTCGGAAGTATCCTTCAGCAAGATACTGAACCCCAAACTGCTTCTGACGAGCAGGTCGGCACATGCTCGGCCTCTGCCATCAGTGTATGATTGTTTTTGAATGGGTGAATGTTTCTAGTGTTTTGAGTGGTCAGTAGACCGGAACAGCGCTATAGAAAAAGTAAATTTACAGTTTAAATCAAATTCAATTCCCTAAATTCATTTAGTCACTCAGACAAGGAATGAATCAAATTCCAGAAACGTCAAATTGCTAAAACGGGTGCATAAATGTTCCCTATTTTATTTTACATCTAGGACTGTGTGTTAAATTGTCTTTGGAAATGTTTGTATCTTTGAGGAAGGGAGGTAGAATTTATGAATAAACTAGTTGCCCCCCCCCTTTTTTTTTTTTGAGAAATTTATCCTTTCACAAATGTATCACAAGTATTTTCATGTAAAACCATCCCTAGATCTTTATCCCAAATCTCTAATTAGAAAAGAGAAATGACCGTATTTAAATAGAATATCATTAAATTTGAGGAAGACATTGATATATCTTTCTGATAAACCAAAATTCTACTTATTTTCTTTTATAAGTGAAAGGACTACATTCCAAATGTCTGGACATTTAAAAATGCCATTTTCTGTTCTTAAATTAATTAATGATTTTAATTATTATTAAATCTTTGAATAGACCATTTTTATATGTTGTTTGATGTTAGATATTTTTTAAGCCTGAGCTTTTGGGTAAAGTCCTTCCAGGCTAAGGGTGCGTTTTTAAATCGGTGATCTGTGTTTTCTATCCCTTTTTTAAGTGTTTTATGAATATAAAGGAGTCCAAAGACAAAGGAATCTAAAAGGCTGGCTTCCTGACCATGACGCAAAGTTTTGTCGTTGGGTTGGCCAGAAGTAATACAGGGACCCCAAATGCCAATGAGCTCCAGGTTCATGAGGGTCAATAAACTAATCCTTGTTTTTTTTTTGCACCAAATACATTTGAAATGTTTGCTAAGAGACTTTAAAAAAGCTGCAAATAAACAACAAAGTAAATAAGTAATGGGAGAACATTTATTCTTATAACGTGTTGTTCCCAACAGACGTAATGGTAGAGTGGGACATTTCCACATATCCTGGACCTGTTTTTCAATAACTAGTCAGCTGCTCTGAATGCATGACTGGCAGTGCTGACTTCAGTAACGCATAGAGTTTCTCAACAGTGACTGACCTGAACAGGCCATTTCGCCTGCAGAGGAAAGTCCCTTCTACCACATAATGGAAAGAGCTGGTTATCTATTAAAAGCATGGTTTACAATGGACAGTCAGTTTATCCATTGTATACCGGCTCAGTCTCCTTGAGGAGCTCTAATACAGTGCTGAAAAATAATAAAGTACCTCAGCTCTTTGGTATTCACCGTCGACATTTTAAAATAAATTAAATGGAGATGGATTCTTTTTTTGCCATGCTGTTGCAGCAGAGGACAGGTCTCCAATATTTGGAGAGTTGCAGATACGAGTCAGAAAAGAAAACCATGTCATGTGTTTGCATTTTTCTGTTCATCCTGAGAAGTTCCTGGTTACAGAAAAACTTGAACAAGATGTACTTTTCTTCTACGTTCCACTATGTCGGTCTCAACTTGACACAGTTTAGTTATTGTTCAATCACAGGAAAAACGGAAGAAAGAAGAGAAGAATTCGCACATCTAGTTCAAGTTCCTTCCTCAGAAAAAAATGACTGGCATGACAATTTGATTAGAATCTCTTGACTTTAATTTGGTTCATTGGCTCCGTGCTCTAAAATAAATACATTTCAGGGTGTAATGGGTCACTCTGACCATTTATAACCTGATGCATTTTCAATGTTGTCATTATTTGATTATTTTTGGTGGAGGAAACACTTAAAGAAAAGTGCCTGAGTATTAGCATTTAGCTGAAAAAAATGCCTTTGATGTCTCTGAAATGAAAATAAACTTTATCCCTGAACACTAACAATATCTGGTGCTTCTACCTTCAGGTGCCACTCTGGCCATGCGAGCTGCCCCATTGGCTCTGGACGACATGATGGACTGGCACCAAGCCCCACTTCCATTTGGCTCCGGCCCGACAGGATTCCGTCTGCGGCGAGGGAGCAGGTTCACCTGGAGGAAGGAGTGTCTAGCTGTCATGGAGAGGTGAGGAGGAGGAGGAGGAGGAGGAGGAGGAGGAGGAGGTGTGTATCAGCTGAAAATGTAGCAAAGAATAATGTTTGATTGGCTTTGCATGTGTCTATTCAGCTACTTCAGCGATAACCAGTACCCTGATGAGGCCAAGAGAGAGGAGATTGCCACCGCCTGCAACGCTGTCATTCAGAAACCAGGTGGGTAGATTACTAAATGTAATTGCTCTGTGATTAAGGGAGGCATTTCTTTTTAAACCGCTGTTTTCTGCTGTCTGACAACTGAACAATTCTGAAATTTGATTGCGGCTCATCATATATTTAACAGCCATCAACAGATGTGCTGTGAGATCAGCTATAGTGATGTTTTAAAGATGACAGATAAGGTTAGGAGCAAAGATTGTTACACGCTGTCAGCTGAGTGCGCAGGACCGCCTACGAACTGCAACACCGAAAAGCACACATGCTTCTTGTAAAGTGTAGCGTCACCAACACAACAAAGTTCTAATCCCCTCTGTACTGTAGTATATCTAACAGGAGACTACATATGTGTAAAGTAATGAATAGTTTCGTTTTTAGCTGCTGCTGTTTGTAGAATGCCCCTGCACACTCACCTAACAGCCTCTGCACATGAAGACCAATGTAATATGATGAATATAAGTTTGTCGCTCGTCTATTATGAATGAATGAACGAGGAATCATTATTGTTTTGCTTATGAGTTATTGATCACAGAAGTTAAAATCTGTGAATTTCATTACAACTTTACTTAAGTGGACAACATATCCAGGAGGTAATATCAATAAATATGAGCAAAATACAGACTTCGCTTATCTCGTGTGAATGCATCACATGAAGAACACGCACGACGTGGTGCTATAACTTCTAAATCACATGAGGTCACCTGATGATACTAGTCCCTTGTGAATACTGCTAAAGGAAGATCTTTGCATTGCCTTGCTTTCCCAGCAGTGGAATTAAATATGCTTGAAGGAGCTGGAAAAACAGTACCAAGCGAGACTGCAGGAGTCGAAGCAGCCGCTATAAATGATCTGTGTGTGTGTGTGTGTGTTACAGGAAAGAAGCTGTCTGATCTGGAGAGGGTAACATCTCTGAAAGTCTACAACTGGTTTGCAAACCGCCGCAAAGACATCAAGAGGCGTGCTAACATTGGTAATGTCTGCCTTTGTTTCTGTGTGTGTTAACACTTGTGGGTGTTTTTGCAGTTATACATATACCAATGTCCTAGTGTTGGTTGGGGGTTAGAGTTTGAGGCAGTGGGAGAAAATGACATCAAGCAAAGGTGCAGAACAACATCATTTCAGCTAACATTGTTTTCAGCGCCATATAAAACATTTTAGCGTATTTCCTGTGTCCTCAGTTCAGATTTGAGTGGGTATGTTTGCTTAAATAACATGTCCGCTGCATAACAAAAACATGAAAAAAAAAAAAAAAGTTTTTAATAATGGCCACAGTCTCAGATATGAGTCACACTGATTTTGAACTGCCCGTGGGAAGAATGAACATGTAAGACTTAAAGAAGGTTCTCCGTCATCCAGGTCATGGTAATTCAAAGTGCTGTGTTGTAGGCAACTGAACTTGTTTCAGTTTCTTGAAGACGTTTCACCTCTCATCCAAGAGGATCTTCAGTTCTAACTGGAGGGGGAGTTGCAGGCTTTTAAACTCTGTGTGGGAGTGTCCTTACAGAGTCGTCGGGGCCACTTGTGGGTCGTTGAGTCAGCTGGCCTTCATGTGGGTTGCTAAGGCTAGGTCAGCCCAGGTGTGAATGGTTGTTAAGCTGTCTGGGGCAGGAACTCGGTGCTGCATTGTGGGTGGGTGATAAGTAATGTTGTAGGCCACCTCCTCCGTTCAAAGACGGCCGTTCCTGTTTGACATAGACGGATTCCTTTACTCCTCTTTCAAACCAACTGTCTTCTCCTGCCAAGGTGTTTACGTTGCTCCTTTGAGGAGCTCACACATGTCCGTAACCTCTCTGTAAGAACACACCCGCACAGATTTTAAAAGCCTGCAAACTCCCCTCCAGTTAGTTAGAACTGAAGGAGCCTCTTGGGATGAGAGGTGAAATGTCTTCAAGAAACTGAAACAAGTCCAGTTGCCTATGATACTGCACTCAGATGTAAGAATACATTTTTAATCAAGAGTTTTGTTTGTTTTATCCAACGGTGTCTCTCATCTTGTCCTTGCCTGTGTATCTGTCTGACTTGAATAGCAGTGCTTAACACAATACACAGATTTGATTGGCTGAGAACTGTCACATTAGGGTTTTAAACGCACGCAATTGGTCTGTGAGTTTCCTGGGTCGCACGTGCAGGAAAGGTTAGGTTATAAAGGGAAACACCCAAAATGTAAAATAACTCAGAAGATATAGGTGCAGGTTTTTAGGGTAGCTGCAATCGGGGGGGTCGGGGTAAGAGGCCCCTTCAAATTACATAGTGCCTATTGTGACTGGAGAAGTCAACATGAAGCAGACACTCAGAAGCTCCATGCATGTCCACCCTTAAGAGTTTTATATCCAATTGTGCTGTGCTGGATTCTGGAACAGTCTCTAAATAAATCAATAAATGCATAAAAATAGCTTTTACTGCTTGGCACACAGCCTCGTCAACCAGCTGAATGTTCTTCACTCTCTGTATCGCCAAACCAACACTTAGATGCCACCCTGCTTGTCACAAACACAGCTGTATAATCTCACACACACCTGAGAACACACATTCCTGTCATGACTTTTACTAGAAGCAGCAGGATATTGTTCAGCTCTAAAATGGCAGCTCCTTAAGTCCTTCTTGTCTGACTTTGTGTCACTGCTTGCTGCATCCGAGTGTTTTGGTGTTTGAGGTCGATATGCTATGATAAGGTTTGTGTTTTTGAAGAAGCAGCCATCTTGGAGAGCCACGGCATCGAGGTTCAGAGTCCAGGAGGTCAGTCCAACAGCGACGAGGTGGACGGCAATGACTTCCCTGACCAGGTAAATTAGATGTTCGTGAGTTGTTGCCCTCTTCAGCATACAGAGGCTCCTATAGAGCTGCACTTTCCAGCTGATGCTTCCTGTTTGTGTAACTGGTTTAAATTTACTCACAGCCACATATTTGACCCTTTTGTTTCGACAGTATATTCAGGAGTAAAATTAGCAGACATGTCTACATCTTTAACATCATATATGACTAGTTGTTAAGAAGTCAGATTAAAGCATTGCGACATTGTGTGACAGTAGAATGACCTGATTACCTCTGCTGCTCTGTCACAGGGATGTGAGGTGTCCTTATTTGACAAGAGAGCTTCAGCCAGGCAGTTTGGTTTCAGTCGAGCTGACCTTTCCTCTCCCACCCAGGTACACACTACCTCCTCACTACAGCTACATTATCAAAGGGCTTTGGCAGCGGATAAAGAGATGTCGAGGCTTTAAATTCCAATAATTAAAATCCAGATTGAGCCAGAAATCGTCCCTTTCTTCTCACTTCTCAGGTTCCAACACTGCTCCCCAGCTGGTTTTCCGCCCTGGGCAGAGGTGGCTTGTCTGGTCAGAGGGGCACTTCTCTGATTGGCCGCTCCCTAGTGTCAGCGGCGGGCCCTCAGGCAGAGGGTTCCAGACTGACAGGTGTGTCCTGGTCTCCTCCCTCCCCTTCCCTCCAGGATGATCCCACCATCCACAGCGCGCTGTCCGACGCCCAGGACCCGAACGGTTTGGAGAAGGCGGCAGTCAATCACAGCAACCAGGTCATAGTCAATCAGGTGGATGGAGTAAGGTGCGGCATGGGGAATGACATCAAGACGGAAACGCTGGAGGACGACTGAAGGGGGCGGTGGATTTGGTCAGGGTAATGAATGGAACAGAATCAGAGGTGTGTTAATATGCAAGCAGATTTTATAGGAATGTAATAAGTGAAAAAAAAAAAAAATGACCAAAAGTCGTGTAAACTCCAACCCTGAGATACCTCCCAACCCTACCTCCAACCACCAACCTACTCTGCTACGCTCTTATAGGTATTACTAGTATATTATAATAATGATAATACTGAATACTTTTTTTGTTATAGTGCTCCCCAGCAGGCTATGGAAATGCCTAATCAAACCAAATCAGACAAAGAAAGTGATGTAAAACATTAATCATGAAATTATGACCGTGTAATCAAAGGAAATACATACAGCAATGTGAATTATTTTCTCTTTGATGGTGATTTGGTTTTATTTAGGCATTTTAAATATTCCATAGCAGACTGTCTAACAGGACATGATGCATTGTACAGATTTCTTTGGAAACTGCATTTTTCACAGCAGGACAACACTGTATTTGACACTTGGTTCAAATAGTTTCAGGGTCTTGCACTGTGATCACAACACAACTGAACAGCCTCAAAAGATAAATACATGAATCTAAAATTTTATTTTAACTGATTGTTTCACAATTACAGTATGTAGCGCATTTCATTACAGTTTATAATATTTCAAAGTTTTAGCTGTTAACTCCTTCCATTGAGAAGAACAGCAGAATAAGCTTAGTTTCATTGAGGTCACAGCATGTTGGTAATATTTCTGTGACCCAGATATGATTTAAAAAATGTAAAAGAGAGAAACAAGTATAAGCCACTTCTTTATCCCCTGCCCTGGTAAAATAAGCTTAATATATGGAAGCAAAGAAAGGCCATACTCATCCCAATTTTGTAAGTGAGTGAAATTAAATCACAACTGAACACTGCTGAAATTGAAATACTTTTGAAATAATTTAATGTTAAATTTGATTTCATTGAAATGGAAAATGATCTGAATATATGGATTCCACTGTTTTTTAAGGGGAGAATTTCAAGCTCTCTGAGTGGCTTCCCTGTTGTTCAGCTGTGGAGGATTTTCAGTCGCTCTTCTGAATTTAGGTCTTGGATCACATGACTGACTCATCGTTACGTGATAGGTCAGATGTCTGATCAGATGAACGAGCCTCACATAGTATCCCAAATGCTAAAATTAGAAATCTTCATCTTTAATTGTTATGTCTGAATTTCACCAATTTTTAAAATGAGCCTCTAATCAAGATATTTATTTATTTTACAACTTTAAAATTACAGGGGAGAGTTTAAACCCCATAAACAGGAGATTTTCTTGATACAGTATCTATACAGATACAGTAGTTCTATCAATTCAGCAGTATTTAATCAACAATAAGCACTGAACAGAGATCATATTTCACAGTTATGTATTTAGTTGCTTGTTTATTATTTTATTTGTTTATTTGATTGGGACAGAGCATGTTAACAAACATCAGTGTAGAAATACACAATGTAAACATGCTGGATTTAGCATGCCAATTTACATCTGCGGTCAAACAAAAACAGTAGCATTACAAATAACAATATACAAATATACAATACTAAAACAAACAGAATACAACGTTTATACAACATGTCCACTTAAAATTGAAAAGTTTCAAATCTTTTTCGGCCTCTCTTTGCTTCCATATTAATAACAATAATTTAAAACAAAGTTACTCTATACGTGAACGTCGAAGGAAGCTGAAACTGTTGACACATTTGTGAAAAACCAGAAACCCCATTATCCAGGGGACTGATGGTTATTCATTTGTGCCCACTTACCCGATGGGTGATCAGGCTGAATTAATGAATCACTGTGAGATGATCTATAATCAATACAGATCAGTCAGGTGGGAGGTATTCAGCAGTGTAACAAACTGTTACTAGATACTACAGATTAAAGTATAAAGTGAATACATACATATACCACACATGTATGTATGAACACACATGCATATGAACAGTATATTATATAAACCATGGGGGTATTTATATGTACCTGATCCACTTCTATCTACAGTATATAGACATATTAGCTTCAAATGAGATAAACTATCAGTATGAGTCCTTCTTGTTGGTGAGAGGTGAGTGAAGCATTAGCCAAAGTATTAAGTTTAAATTTGGTATATTTTCTGTGTGTATGGTAGTCATGGGTGGTTCTATGTATTAGAGATATGTTAATGAACGATGCATCGGATGTGTCAAATCATTGCAAGCAAAATGCATCCTTTTTAGGTATATCTGTGTTTGTGCTCGATATGCCACGTGTTCTAAACACACACTGTCACGTTCAAATTGTATTTCTTTTTAAATGCCACTTTATTGGATCAATATCATGGTGCTTAGAGTCCCTGCTGTTGAAACATTTCATTGATCAAAATAATGAAAGACCAAAAAGGGAAAGGAAAGAGAAGAAAATATTTGGCAAATCTAAGTTGAGTCAGTAGGATTCACAGCAGGAAGTATTTTATCAAACTATCAAGAATTATGTATCCCAGTACAGCCATTGTAGAAGTCCAACTGTTTTCAGCATGTATGATAATGTCCATCCCCACAAGGAATTCCTTTAAGTTCTTTTTCTTTTAAAGAGTACTAGTTGTTAAGTCATACATCATCATCTTACTGCTCATTCAGTTGTTCAGCTGAATTTTTTTTCCATTACTGTAAGAATTTAAGTCGACAAACAATTTTCTCCAATAATTTCTTGTTTGGTTGTGTAAAAACAAGCGTATAAAGCTGTTATGGTAAGCTTGTTAGCAGAAAGTTGCCTGTTAACACATCCATCACACACAAAGTGCACAAAGCACACAATTTATTTCAAATTCTACTTCAAGTCCAATAGTCAGTCTCCTTTTAGCTCTGTTTTGGTTCCCACCCTCCCCTGACAAAAATGTGGCTCCTCAGCTGCTAAATGTACTGCTATGTTCACTAGCTAGTTCCTAACCTATTTAGTTTGCTGTTTGGTGCAGGTAATGTAGCACGGTGTAAGTTTATTGGAGCTGGTCCCAGCTGGAAACAAAGTTGAGAGTGGAGTTTGTGGGCTAAAAACCAAAACAATCAGCTTAAAGAGGCTAAAACGATGAGGTGAACTAAAGAGTCGGAAGATAAAAGTTTGCGTCCCCTTTTACATTATACATAGTGATAACATTAGTGAGTAACATTATAAGTGCAGCTTAAATTGATCAGGTTCTAATTGAAAACTCAATTTTAACAATAGAGGAAGTTAGTATTTAAAGGTGCAATGTGTAAGCTTTTAGTTCAGCACATTCAAAAATGAAGTGAAGTTATCCATGTGCAGAAATAACAGTTACGAAGTTTTGACGTCTGTTTTTTTCCCGAAGCTCTTGTGCTAGCGGTATAAACACCAACACTCCTCTGGCCCCCGAGTTACTCGTCAAAACTGCTAGCTGCACAGTGAATTTAGCCAACTAGCTTGCGGCAGCTACAGTTGGCAGCAGTTAACGGTTACTCTGGTGATATGCTGCCTTTTTTATTTGTTTTTGTATGAATTCAACGGTTGGTCAGTTCTTACATATTGCACCTCAGTATATAAATATTAAATAACACTGGAGTTCGGTGTATCGGACATGAGGCGATACAGCCACTCGGATAGATTTCAGTAATGTTATATATTTTTTTCAACAAATTATATAATGTTTGGTTTTAAGTTGAAGTGCCTTAATTTTTGCATTATACTAACAGTTATCAGTGCGGGAAAAAGGACTTCCACAATGGCTGTACACACATCACTGTATCAGAGCTAATGCAAGGAAGCTAAACACGTGATGTTCTGTGACAGCCAACACTAAAATGGCTTCATTTGGATCAGTTCATCACTGTTCTTCACCAGGTGCTTTACAGGCTAAGCTACTCGTTCAGAGTTAAAAACTCGACACAAATACCTCACTTTACCCCCCGCAGCTATAAGCTACACCCCACAGGTTCCTCCACAGCTGCTTCAATGTGAATCAAAGTTTAGAGTAAAAATAACTGTAGAACTGATTTAATCAGAGGAGACTGACGGCAAACTGTGATGAGGCTGTAAAGATGGTTCACTGGCTGATCTGAGAAATGTCGGTGTCCTTTTGAAAAGGGAAATTCCTTCTCGAACTCGAGCCAATAAATAGTATGTTTGAAAGTCGAGGGAAATTCCACTCTGAAAAAGAATTTAGTCATTCATAAGCTTCTGCCTCTACCAGAGTCCATGAAATACTTCTAAAATATTTTCTTCCCTCATCCTGGTGGAACACCGACGTAACTCGTCAGTGTTGGTTTCAGAATGAATCACTGGGATCATTACAGTTTTGTGGTGGAATGTCTCTTTAATTGTATGGCAGCAGAGCTGTCCTGGGTGTCTTTGCTTTAAGTGTTTATAAAACATTGAGGCAACATTAGTCAGTTATGTAGCTTTCTGTAATCTGTTTGAATTATTTACACCAAAATATCATTAAATACGAACCCACTGAGGGTTAGAAATGTTTTTTATTTTATTTTAAATCTGCTAAGCAGAAGCCTTTCTAAAGTGAATCTGTGGATTCATTTAAGATGTCATGCTTTTGAGATTATTTCAGGGTTTTGAATTGTTTCAGTTGCTGCCTTCATGGTCTCATCATGAAGTTGCACTTTGGACCTCTAAAATTGATGTGAAATGAAAAAGTAGTCTATTAATGTCATTTTTAGTCATTTTGGAGCCAAAAAGTCTGAAAGTAAAAAGACTTGAAACAAGAAACAAAAGTGTTAAATGCTAAATGTGAGATTGTTATGTAATTTTATCTTCAACATTTTAAAGGAGACTAAATTCAGAAGAATGTCAGTTCAAGAAATAAGACAGAACTAGAACCTCCACCAAGGCCCAACCAACAGTCCCCTTTAATTCAATCGAGCCTAATCCCAAATTTTAATCCACTTCAATCTCATTGGGTGTGAGATTTAGAACGTTTGCAAAAGGTTCAGCTGTTGAGAATAGATCTGGATTTTCCCCAAAATCTGTCACATGATCTGTTAAAATATTAAGTGTTGCTACCTTTCTGAATCCCCTTTATCTCCGCTGCACATTGGTAGTAGTTGCAGGTTACTATCCCTGTGTGCTACCGTACTTCTATGAAGACGTTTAGATCTGCTAGATTCAGATTTTTATTAGGATCTGCATCATATAATACTCACTCAGTGATACCAGCCGCCTGAATACGCCTGGTTGTTTTTTTTTTTTCCATCAAGGCATTATTCCCTGAGAAACAAATGAAAATGTAAAAAAAAAAAATATATAACATCCTAAGTTCCGGATCTGTCCCTCTATCTGGATCAGCACCAAAAGTTAATGGGGTCTGTTCTTGGCTGAGACTCACCCTCCGTCTAAGTTTGGCGGAAATCTGTTCTGTAGTTTTTGTTTAATCCTGCTGACAAACCAACCAGCAAACTGACATGGGTGGAAACATAAACTCCTTGGTGGAGGTAACAAACGCTTCACAGAATAAAACCAGAACAACTGATGACACGACTGCAATCTCACAGCGTTTGCTGCAGTTTCTCATTTATACTTTTCATTAATTGCTTCCTTTGTTTCTTGACTACATTTCATTTTGCTTTCAGTTTTTTGAACCTAAATTGGCTCTGTACCTTTTTTTTTTTTATATATATATACAAAAACCAGTGCCAGAAAGTGTGTATCACCATATAACGAATCAAAGTTATCACGATATAGAAGCACAGTGATACCAGTTTTCCCTTAAATGTCATAGAAAGCCTTTGCTCTTCCAGTTCTATCAGCACTGTGTCAGACCACCCCTGTGCACTTTGTTTTTATCATTTCATTAGTTAAAATGCCGTTTTACCATCTGCCTTCAGCGATCTGTTGCCTTGTTGTTCTGTTTACTTTGAAAGGATGAGCTTCCTTCAGCAGCTGATGCTTCAGATCAGATCCTGCTGAACACCGGGAACACCTGTACACTAAACACACCTTTGGCACCGATCTGCATCACGAGTGTGTCTCTCCCACCAAATCCAACTGTCGTATCCTCTGGCAATACACCTGTCACTTGACACAGGCAGTAAATATTTGTCTTGACAGCACGGCTTGGGTGGTGGATGCTTGTTGTTGAAGGTGTTGTTAGAGGAGCTCGACCTGATCTGAGCTCTGCTGTGTGAACGAGGGAGAAAGCACAGGGCATCTGGTGTCGGCGTGGTTTCGGTCAGTTCACGCCTCAGGACTTAAATGCTCCTGTCTCGTCTTTGACTTCAGTCGATACGGTGAATATATGAGATGCAGTATGACATTTGAAGAGTTAATATTTCAAAATGCTGTTCTTATTTAGGGGGAAAGAGTCAACATTCAACACAAACATGTAGATGTTCCATTTGTGAGATTCTCCTATTGATCAGCCGATGACTGTAAATACTAAAAAAAAAAATAACATCTGGTTGAAACATTTGACCAGTCATGTAAAAAAAAAAAAAAAAAAGTTTTCTTTTTTAAAACTTGTCAGTGGTAACCATTTCATTTTGGCAATAAACTCTTCAATAATTCTCTAGAATGGAAAAAAAATCAAACCTCAGCAGAACGTTTGTTCAGTTTGAATTGATTTTCATCCCCCCCTCGTTTTTTTTCTATTTCAAGATTTAGTGCCTTTTTTGGACAGTAGACTGTTCTGTAATTGCTATGTAGAAAATCTACATATGCCTTTTGTTACTTTTTCATCTGTTGGATAAACCTTATTTGTTATTTTTAAGGTGTGTTTTTATTGATATTCTATTTACAAGGGAATAAAAACTGATCAGAGTCCATGTGGTGTGTCTCGGTTTGTTTTGTCTGTACGTCAGTGGGTAAAGTTAGGCACATGTGGTGTTGGTATGTGTGTAAAGTGGAATTACTGTTCTTGCATGTCTTGGTAATTAAATAAATAGGTGGAGCTGTGAATGGATGTTCATCACGGACCTGAGCCCCTTCTATTCACCGGTTGACGAACACGCTTCAAGCCGTAGCCGCTTTACCTTGAATGGCTTGAGATATAAGAGTAGGTTTCAGTGGCCTCATGTGTCCATCAGCTGTTGAGGTTTGGATCCTGAAAGCTGTGTTTTAGATTGTAAGCTTTTTTTGCCTTTCTTAAACATTACATTTTACACAGTTGAATAAGCAACAATCAGACATCCTTTGAGTAAACACTGCAAAAACTCTGCTTCATCAGGAACCAATGTGTTACTGGAAGTTTTGTTTACAGTGCCCGAGAGTCATACTAACCAAAAGTAAAGATATTGTGTTGAAATATTACTTTGGTAAAAGTGAAAGTCACCCATACGAATAGTACTTGAGTAGCATTCATAAGGTACGTGATATTAAATGAACTTCAGTAATTTTCTGGCAATGAAAGTATCGGTATACTTGAGTATCAAAAGGACAAGTAGGAGTATGTGGTACCTATATTTACATGCATGAAACACTGAGTGCCACCTGCAAACCAACTTAGGTTATCAAATAAATGCAGTGAAGTAAAAGTACACCACCTGCCTCGAAGTTGTAGTCGAGTGGAATTATAAAGTAGCATAAAATGGAAATGCAAGTACAAGTTTCTCAAAATTGTACTTGGAAATATACGTAGCTACATTCAATCACCGAAGTGAACGTATGAGATATCAGACGGGTCACCAAACTCCCGTGACAGCTTCTGGGTTGTTTTGTAAGGAAATGGATCAGCGAAAATACAAATTTCATGTGTGAAATAACAAAACTGTCCATACTTATTGAGTCGGTGTGGGACCAAGTGGCTCACAGTCAGAAACTGATTTAAAAAATATTATTTTGACAGCTATGTTTCTCTATTAAGCCCAAGGTCAAGAATGAACTTTTAATACATTACTGAATTCTGTTAACATCACATGAAAGACTCAAGCCGAGTACTGCTAATTTAAGGAGTCATTTGACATCACAAGTCCCAAATCGAGGTCCCCTTACTGTCTTTTTCCGGAGCTTTCAGCTGTATAAGTGGATCCACCATAAGTCAATCGCAGACCACGCACTCAAATTATGAGTGTAGTGCAGTGGAACTATGATTTTTCACTGAATCTTGAAGAGCCAGGACTCTTCTAAACAATGTCAAGTTTGGGGCAGGCCAGACAGTGTATAATTAGGTTACAATAACTTCCTGTTTCTTGCTTATGCGCGTCGGTTTGTAGGTGAAAGAGGATCAGAGAAACCATCAGTCAGAGCTGCAACGATGGATCAGCTAGTTGTGAATTGAAATAGGTGGATCTTAAGTTGGGAATGACTATAGTTCATAGAGAAATGTGGTTAAAAGGTGCAATATGTAAGAAGTGGCCATCCATCAAAGGTCAAATTATATATTTATAATACAACCATGCAGCATTTGTATTAGCCAACTCTGTCCAGGCCAGGATCTTAGAGCACCAGAAGTGTTGGCGATGTTTTCTATCGGACTGTCACATCTTAATGTACTGAGTGGCTACGGGCTAGCTGGTTAGCATGCCAACTTCAATAGACATCTATCTCTGCAACACGATACGCAAACGCATTTTGCATAATATCAGAATTATTGAAATTACAGCTTCCACATTCTGTTAATAATTTGAATTAATTTTTGAACGTTCTGACATGAACAATCTTACATATCGCACCTTTAACTCATTAAATTATGTCTTTAGTGTATTTCAGTAATGTACATTGAGGAAAAAAAAAACACAACCAAGTACAGCAGCAGCTCCAATCAGTTCCCAGTTTGTGGTCATTGCACCATGGGCTGCGTCAGCGTCCGCTTCTTTAAACATTAGGCTATAAATAATGTACAAATAAAGAACAAATACGCAATCTTCCTCTTTTATTTTTCCTTACCAGATTACTGTTCAGATGGTAAAAAATGAAAATGATAAATGTATTATAATACATGTTTATTCTTTGGATTGCAGCATAGAATTACATTAAACAATTAAATTAATCAAAACCCAAACTTGTGCTCAGATCTTTCTTTTTATAAGTCTTAATATGCGCATATATACACATACATACATACCTACATACATACATACATAGAACAACCACTCCAACGGTGCACTCACACTTACAAATGAGACATCAAGACCAACCCGCTCCACAGAATCAACAGTAGCAACAAACGGAACTGATAATGATTAGTCAGGATGATATAGTAATACTGTTGACTGGGCCGCGGCTGCATTAAACCCACGTGGGATTATTAAAGTTTTCTTCAGCTGAATGTGTGAAAGCTTACAGGGACTGGAGGGGCTTTTTTTTTTTTTTTTTTTTTTT
>OMLP01007835.1:18856-36984 GCA_900302685.1 Spondyliosoma cantharus | reverse complement strand
GAAAGTCAGGATGTACAGGACGACAACTCACCTGATTCTGAGGAGGAGGCATCACTGCCCTCATTGGACACACAACAGGAAAGAGAGATGGAGACGAGGACTCAGCAGCCTCAGAGACAGTGCAGGCCACCAACGACCCTCAGATATGACAAAATTGGAACTCCATCCTGTTACAGTCTTGCTGCACTGCCGTCTTATGTGAGGCCTCAAGTATGGACACAACCAGTGCACCCATACTATAACCGGCACCTTTGTTTGTATGGGATGTAGACTGGAAGACTAATTTCTGCCTTGGACAGTTTAAACTGCCTTACACACATTGCCTTGTAGCAAAGCTGAGTCTTGCTAATCATACACATGTGAATACTTCATACACATACACTCAAGGACTCAAGGAAAGCCGAGTGCTACTGATATCCACAAACATTGCACAGAATGACATACTGTGAACAGTTTGAGGTTCCTTCAGACATTGGACACATATGTGTTCTGTGGATTCAGAAAACACTGAATGTATCAAAAGAGTTCCAGCCTGTAACAAGTGTTTTCTACATGTTTCACTGTATTTGAGCACTTAAGGTGAAAGGTAATGATGTTGAGGACAACATCTAATTTTGAGGGGAAGTATGTGACAGATGGAATAATGTGCTTTACCAGCAATTCAGCTGAAGTAGCAGAGTAACATCATCTAATTTCTCATGCTTTAATACTCAAGCATTTTCATGTTATGTGATACTTACTGTGAATTGCAGCAGTTGGAGAACAGTATTTTGTGTTTTCTTGTTATATTCAAAAAGTCATTCATTCACCAGCAGTGTTAAAAATAGTAGTAGTTACCAGTGGGATCCAGCAGAGGGAGTGTAGCACTTTTGAGTAAAGTTAAGGAACACCTCGCTTCTTCCCTTCAGTCATTACACACATGATCTGAGGAAAGTTGTGTCCGCTCATCTTTCACTCAAATACTCCCTTTTCAGGGTGTTTACATATACAGCTAAGAAAGCTGGTTTAAACTGGTTTGAAATGTTTGTAGAGCTAAAACACACATCTGTGTGCAATTGTTTTACTAAAGATGATTCATTTCATTTTATTTGGTAAAAAGCAACATAATTGACAGTGATTCATTTCATAATTTGTGTACATTAAGCTGTGATGAGTTGAAAACCACTTAAAATTCATATACATTCGTGTTTTGGCTGTTAAAAAGTTATTGTGCAGCTGTATATGATACTTTCTCATTGAATAATTTATGTTCATTGATTTAAGATAAAAAGATAATGAATACTGTACAGTTAAGATAAATAGGTAAAAAGATAAATACATGAAGAAGAGAGATTAACAAGATGAATAAGATTTTATTTAAAAGAAATGCTACTACTGCTGCCCTATGCAGGTTGTTTTTTTTGTATGAGTGGATTCTGATGACGAGCTACAGCCTGGACCGGTGGATCGTGGAGCTGGACACAGGCCTATACGCATGGAGGGTGTGACATCAGCGGGAGCTTCATTGTGCATAGGAAAGAACGTTTCTTCATACAGATGAGACATAAAACATAAAATCACACTACCTGAGTAGGTGAACAAACTGTGAACATTGACTTAACCCAGACTTGACTTTTTTTTTTACTCTTTTTGAATTTTTTTATTGTTTTGTTTATTATTTTGGGCCCATATTTCATAACTCATACTTTGAAGTGTTTTGTTGTTCGATTATGCCTTATGCAGTGTCATTTTCTGAGTTGTTGATAACTTCTGATACAAGAAAGGGATTTCAGTCATATCTGAAGTATTTCATGTCGCACTTAAAGGTGGCACTGTTGCCAATAAAGATATTTTTGTTACTACTCTTTCCAAACCGTTGTCCTGTTTCATCCATCCTCCTTGAACATACCTAATTCTTCTGATTGGCCTACATTGAGAGTACATGACCGTAATTTTATTTTATGTACATTAGACAGTGTTACACACTTAAACTGTACTTAGTTACATACCACTCACCTGTGATAGAGCTCAAAGTGCACAAAAACGTTTCATTCATTCGCACCAAGTTGCACAACTAAACTATCTAGCTGACGCCATTTCCCAACTGTACATTACTCATAGGTGTGATTGGCAAAGGACAAAAAAGCAGGAAAATATACGGCTCCACTATGTCTCTCTTTACATTTATTTTGCCCCATTGGGACGGCTGCAGCTAAGAAAGAAATAGTTCGCCCCACGCGCCTAAAATTCTTAGAACACACAGTGGTTCCCCTAGACTTTTTTGTAGCAGTGGTGCTCTGAGTCGCTAACCTAGCAACACAAGAATATTTTGTAAAATAAATGGTGACTACTCGTGAGATTTTTGAAAAACAAATTCATTTTCAGGATTTCAGAATCAGAATCTCAGAGATGAGACAAAATAGTGTAGAAGTTGACATCGCTGCTTGACAATTTGACAACCTGTTGCGCATTAGAGAACTTTTTTACCATTATTTTCTTTATTATTATATATTTTTTATGGAAACAGAATCTGTTTCAGAAGTCAGTGGGCCACATGACATGGAAGCTATTTTGACAAAATCATAACTTCTGCATATTAATATTCATATAAAACAGAAGAAGCACTAAAGTACAATAAAAAGAGCTGTGTCTTATTTCTCCAGTTTACTAATACAATCTGCTGCTGGTTTGGAGTCACTGGGTCAAATGACATGGAAGATATTGAAAAAAACTGCAATTATTTTTTATTCATATATTTATGCTAAGTAATTTAATGACGGTCCCTAAATCAGTGTCCAGTGGTTCAGCGCGAGGCTCTGGGAGGTGAGCTAACCGTCCTCCTGCTGCTCGCACTGGGTGAACCTCAGTAAAGTAAAAAAAAAAAAAGTAAACAAAACAAAACACAACACGGACTTGCATGATTTACGAGAGCCTGATTTTCAGGTCGGAAAAGCCGGATTTCCGGATTTATCCGGAAGAATCACACCCGTGTGTCTGCACCTGACGCTCACCTGAACAAACCGAGATGAAACTCGATAGTCATCCAACCCACAGTCAGACAGCAAACAAGCCTATCTCACGACATGTGAGCATTTGTTTTAGCACTACAGCTGACTTTAGAGGGCATCTTCCAAATAACATCTCAAAAGTTAGCTAGCTTGACACAGGCCCGTCTACTACCGTCATTCTGTTCTCAGGATTCACTTTAGCTGAAACGGGAACCTACTCGCAGCAAGCTGGCCTTCTAGACGATATGTTAGGGTGGAAAATGTCTATTGCAGGCCGATTAAAGTTAACGTAACCTGGTTAATAATGATGTGAATACTAGTGGCTAATTCCTGTTAACGCATTTGCAGCCATTATGAAGTCAAAAACTGCGCCCGACGCCATGTTTTTCTCGTTCACCTGCGCTGAACTACGTGAGTGCTGCCCCTGGTGGTCGGCAGGTGAATTACTGCAAATGAATCAATGTAAAAAAAGAACAGTAGTAAAATTTCCATTTGTAAATATGATCATTTGTGCATTCCAATTATACTGCACATAATCATTTAAATTCAGTTAATCAATACTCAAAAAACCTGTGACTTAGACATTGTAGAGCTGGTCCTGTATATTAGTAGCTCACAAAACTGACAAGCTACTCTTTCACACAGCAGTTGTCTATATGAGCAGCTTTATTGTTGGTTTCAACTTTTTAGTACCTTTTCCTGCCGAGTTGGCGGCCTTGTGGGTGACGTGTGTTGAGTGAGATGATTCAGTTAACTAGAACAAAAAAATAGATAGTGTTTTACTTAAATTGTGACAAAAGTTGACTTTCTTGACTTGAGAAATGTTCTTTTAAATTGACAAACATCATGTGTGTGATTCATGGCACAATTCAAGCAGGATCAAAAAAGAATTTGTCTCTCTTCATTCACCACCATAAAAAGTTTTGCTGAAACAAGGTCCCAAGGGGTCCACCGGAAGGGCATGACTTTGGCTCTTTATATCACCAGAGTAACCACTAATTGCTGCTAATTGTGGCTGTCATTAGCTAGTATGCTCAGTTAACCGTGCAGCTAGCACTTGTATTAGCTGATACTCCCGAGACTGGGATTTCAGAGCGCCAGGAGAGTGAGTGTTGTTCAAAGTACAAAGTGGCTAGAGGTTAGCTCTCAACATACCAACTCCAATAGATATCTCTTGAACACGGTACACAAACATCTTTAACATAATGCCAAAATTATTATTCTTCATATTTTGTTGATCATTTTAGTTCAGTAAAATTCTCATATATTGTATCTGGAATGACTATTTTTCCATGTATGTGACATTCTAGTCTATAAATAGAGTCGATGATATGAAGCCATATTAGATTAATTGACTAACAACCGCAGTTGAAAATTCTGGTACAGTAGGTGTCTGTTCATACTTTGAAATTTGGCTTAAAATGTAACACAAAAAACACAAAGACAAAGAAAAAGAAGGACAATGATATCAAACTGCTGCACCTGGGTAGAGTGGTGTAGAATAGTGAACCAAACATGTCGTAGCAGTTCTTTTACAATTTCAGAGGAAGACAAAACATGATAGTTCGCAGTATATGTTCCACGAGGGTTCAGAGAGGAGAGAAAAGTCCACAAGTGCTCATAAGAGCTGTGGAATATTAAATCCTCCATCTTTGTTGACTGCATCTGAGCCTTTCTTACCCTCAGCTGTACATAAACTACAGGTTATGAATGTCTTTTTAAAATGCAAAAATAGGAAATTATCAGTTATCTGTATTTGCCGGGATAAGCAGATCAGAATCGGCTGTATTATTACAAGTTCTAATAATTTTTAAAGGCTCTTCCAAAATAAGAGACAGTTTTGATAGCCTTAAGTGTCCATAGATCCAACCTTCAGTGCTGTACAGCAAAATAGGGGGCCAACTGTTTCATTGCAAATCAATTTTGACATGATTCTTTTTTTTCTGCCACTTTTTAGCTTCCTACTTACCCAAGCCCAGCTCCCAAGAGTATGAGTTTGTATATATTGATGCAAAGGGGGAAGTTTGCTCCCGTAGCGCCAAATTCACTTTCTGCGCTCCGAAGCCACTTGAGGATCTAGTGACCCTCGAGGAGGCGTCCCATGGAGAGGGAGAAGGCACAGACATGTTGCTGGTGGTGCCCAGGGCCGAGCTGCTGCAGGTGAGCATAATGAACACAGAATATATGGACTAGATAAGGCAGTGGAAATCAATGAGTGCTGGTGAAACAATATGCTGGGGAATCAATACTGTTGTTTACTGCTGTCACACAAAAATGAGAGCATAATTATGACTCCTCGTCCGCCGCCTCCTTCCTTTTGTCTCTTGTCAGAGTCGGCTAGAGGAATGCCTGCGAGAGCGTGCTGAGCTGCTGCAGGTGCAGGAGGCAGCAAACAGACAGAGGGTGAAAGAGAAGGTGGAGTACAGGAGGGCGAGGGAGGCCTGTGACAGACGATGCAGAGAGCTAGAAAGTGACATTGCCGGGCTGCAGGAGGAGCTGAAGCAGAGTCAAGAGAAGATGGAGGAGATGGAGAGGAAGCAGAAGGTGGCGTATAGAGCTAGGCAAATGACGGGGTCAGGGTCATTTGATTAGGACCAATTTGCCTGTTACCATTTCCATAGTTTTCTCTGTATCTGAGCTCGTATTCTCTCACCAATAGTCTCTGCTTAAACAATATCCTGTCTTTGTCACTATAAAATTCAAAATAGTAAATCAATTAAATGTCTGGGTAGTGATATAAAAATGTTAAATATAAAATATGTTCATATGTGTAGCCTGGTCTATGACATGATAAATGAATTCCTTATTATTCATTTCTTATGAAAATTAAAAATGCCTCTGGTCTGTTAGGAGGTGCAGGCTTTAGGAGAATCACTAGCCCAGGAGAAAAGCACTTTATTGGATGCGAGGGAGGAGAGCGAAGTGCGAATCAAAGAGCTGGAGGAGGATATCAAAATCCTGACACAGAGAACTGTCGAAAGAGAGACAGAGTTGGAAAGGTATGACATTTTCTTTCTCCGTCTTTTAGTTTGATGTGGGTGTAATGAATACTCTTCATTGTCTGTAATATCTGTGTGCAGGATGAAGGAAAGAGCAAAGAGGGCTGGAGCTCAGAGGAAAGAAGAGGAGAGTGAAAGAAAGAGCATGCAGGTAATTATAAATCAGAGCATGCTGTTTATCTTAATAAAAACAATGTCTTCATTGTTTTTTTTTCTCCTACATCTCCTTCACTCTTCCCATCTGGGTCATTTATTTTCTGTCTTTTAGTCCAAGCTGGAACAGTCGGAAGGTGAACTCCGAAGTCTGTCTAAGGAGTTCCAGGGCCTGAGGAACTCACTGGCCCAGAGAGACACGAGTGTCCTGCAGCTCCAGAGCACCATCACTACCCTCACCCAGAAACTCACCACTGCCCACAGGAAAGAGGTCAGACATTTCTTTGGAAGTCAGATGGGACGGGTTGAAAGGACGGTTCAGAATAGTACAGTATAGCTATTGATATTTTAAGCTGAACTAGACAATTTTGCTCTCAATTTTTTTAAGTGAGTTGTGCATTAAAAGTGGAGTATTTGCACCTGATACAAGAATGTATGTGCTCTCAATTATTGAAGAGGGGATGTTGTTTTCTTTGATACCTTTACTTTGATATTTAGGTTGATATGTGGATGTGTTTCTTCATAAATGTGCTTAGCTTTTACCACGTTTTCTTGTTCATCTATGGGCAGGCGGAGAGTGAGGCAACGCTGAAGGAGATGCGGAGCCTGCGAGAGCGTCTGAACACGAGTGAGCGTGCTGCAGAGGGCTTGAAGAGTGATCTGAGTGCCACGATAACGCAGAGGGATCACGGGCAGGCCGAACTGCACCAGGCTCGTCTGCAGGCAGCCCAGCTGACTCTTCAGCTTGCAGATTCCAGTCTGGCCCTGAGAGAAGGAAGAGCTCGCTGGGCTCAGGAGAGGCAGAGTCTGCAGCGCACTGCTGAGGTAACGTGTCGCTGCAGAATAGAGAATCTGAAGCGGAGAATTTAGAACATTTGTTCTGTCATAGAGTTTAAGTCTTGAAAATAACTTTCAATATGTCTGATTAATGTTTGAGTGATGTTATTAGAGGTCCGCTCCTGATGGCTTTAAGTTGAGTAAATGTGTGTTGTGTATCATATGCTAACAGAAGGACCATGAGCGTCTGGAGAAACTCAACACAGAGATGCAGAGGATGGAGGACAGGCTGCAGGAGGAGAGGATGGAAAGAGTGAAGCTGGAGGTTGAGCTTGGGAGAGAAAAAGATTGCAATCGGGTGAGAAAGACTGCTAAGAACTTACTGCAGTCATTGTTTCTTGGTAATATGTGTCATTTTGTGAATTCACTTCACTGTGTTTGCAGAAACTAAAACCACAGGTGTATAAGGTAATAATGCACAAAATTTGAATTAACTTCTATTACTAGTAGTACTGACCTCATATTCAAGTCAAACGGGTAGTTTGATGTCATTCTTGACAAGAGTTGGATGAGAAGATCAGTACCACTCTCATGTGGTCAAAAGCTCATTAATAAACAAATGTTATCTTGTTCAGTTAAATCGAACACAAACAGAGAGTAAAAAGAACATGTTGTGGTTTTACAGGGATTTGTTGGTCTGGCACAGTAACTTCCTGAAGTCTTGTCATCCCCATGTCTTCTTCCAGTCTTTATACTAAGCTAAGCCAATTGCCTGCTGGCTCTGACTTCACATGCAGGAATGAGAGTAGTATTGAGCTTCTCGTGTTAGTTTCTGCAAGAAGGCGAATAAATGCATTTTCCAAAAATGTCAGATTTTGTCTGCTTACTACACAGTAGTCAGTCTGAAGTCACACTATCTTTTAGATGGTATTGACATGTTGTTACGTCTGGCCTGCAGGTCCAGCTGTGTGAAACCCGCAGGGAGCTCCAGGAGCTGAAGGCCAGCCTGAGGGTTGCCCAGAAGGAGAAGGAGCAGCTGCTTGCAGAGAAACAGGTCAGATACACAGTTTGATTAGTCACAGGGGAAAAACCTGAATTTGTGCTGACAGAAAGTTTGTCAGAAAGGGGTCAAACTCGAATGATTATTGGTATTTTCATGTGTAAACACTGTGCGTGTATGGTGTCCAGGGTACTGACTTTGTGCTTTTCATTATCAGCTGATAAGGTCTAATGGTGAATGAATGGCTTGTATGGATTAACAAGTAAATCCTAACTGTTTTATCCTAATCAGCTTACAACTCCAGTACTTCACTCATTATCAGCTTTAATGTTTAGTTACGATTTGTACCTCAAGCTCGAGTGCACCTGGGAATAATGATTGTATTTACAAGAGCTCTGTAATAATTATATATTTATATTCGAAAGCTTACGGATGTATCATATACACGAGTACGCTGGGATCGTGAATGTCCCAGGTGTTAGGAATCTTCAGTCTGTTGTTGTCTTCTTAGTTGTTATTGTGCAATATAAATTGTTTATAGTGCAATATAAATCAGGGGATTTCAGGGCAGTCAGTGCTGCCGCTGTTAAAGTGCCTGCAGAGTTTTTGTTGGCTAACCACCATCACATTTGCCCGCTACTGGCAGAGTAGATGGTCAATGTTTTTAAAATCAGCGTCCAGCTTAATTTTAACATCTGCCATATGGAAGCGTAGCAGCCAGTCTATGGCACTTCATAAATCAAGCAACTGTTTAAGTGCCTATTGAACAGGATAATAATATTTATATAACAGCAAACGTTGTGTTTGTGTGTTTACTGTGTAACCATTTTATGTGGCTTTGCCGTGAAAAAGTCAGATATGAGGGTGATGGCTGCGGTTGATGAAAGTCCTGCCCTGGTGTGTGATATGATGGCTGTATTTTCCACTACAGGAGTTGATGGAGTACATCTGTCAGCTGGAGCAGAAGATGGGAACAGTGGCCAGTGCCAAGTGGAGTGCTGCCCCGATTGCCTCCACAGGTGAATGGAGCCACACATTAATCTACTGTACGCCCTGCAGATGTGAACAATAAAAGTGTTAACTATCATTCAACAGCCACAGTAAATATTGTTCAGAATGGCCTGTGCTGAGGGCGACAGGAGCTGCGCTCTGAGGAGAGGTGACTACTTTTTTCTTTGCCAATGTTTCTATCCGGCAGGGCGGCCTGGCAGTGCGTTATCTGACTCCGAGGACGAGAACCCAGAAGCTCTGCAGCCCCTCCGTCCACCAAGACCTCTGGGACACTACAGCCTGTGTGAGCAGGGCGAGCCTGACTCCCTGCTCCTTGCCACCCCTCCTTCCTCCCCCAGGGAGGCAGAGAGGAGCGCCGTGGTCATCAACCAGCCAGCCCCGCTCTCCTCACCACACCAGGCCGGCTCCGACACTCTGGCACACAGCTCGGATTCGGTGAGACGTGCTATCTGAGCCATTCATTGTCACCATTGTGTAATTATATGTGATACTGAAAATGAGCTATGTCTTCATGCTGATAGCCATGCACACCAGTTTAACATGGGCAGTGGATCGTTTGATATAGACATTATCTCCGAGAAGCAATTAGGCCGCTAGTCTGCAAGTTATTAGACTGTAATAGCTCCTGGACAGACGTGTTAAGTGTGTCCCTGTGTGTGTGTGTGTGTGTGTGTGTGTGTGTGTGTGTGTGTGTGTGTGTTGCTCTCTGGTTTGAAGGAGGAGGAATCTAATCCGCTTCCATGTGCAAGGAACAGCTCTGGAGAGGAAACAGCACTTCTGCTTCCTGAGCACACAGACACTGTTCTCAGGTACAACTTCCCATCCGAAAAACACATAGACTAACATGAATTTACACACACACACACACACACACACACACTTATACCCATTTCTCTCAAGTATCACAGGAGTAATACGTCATAAATTGTCATACATTTAAAATGTTACCCTTGTAAAGGTATATGCTTTATGTATGTGCAATAACATTTTCTATGATGTGAATGTAAAAGTTTAATTTTGAGGAGAAGATTGTTTCACCAGTGATAGAAAGTAATTAAGTAACTTTGTTTTACTGAAGTACAATTTTAAAGTACCTCTACTTTCCTCAAATATTTCCATTTGGTGACTGTATAATATCGAGGAATATTCCATACAAAATACAATGCAGTGTTGAAGACTGAACGAGTGGTTACCCACCATGTTGGCCTCTGACCACAAGTGTGTTGCCAGAACATCTTGTCATGCCCTCTATATCTATGAGTCGGTAGCCTTTCCAACAGAGATTTCACCTCTAAATAGCTGTTTACAGCTCAAAGGAGGAAAAAAAGAGTCCAATATCATCTCACAACCCCTTAGATTCATCTTGAGACCCTTTAGAGGTGGCAAAATAAATACTCCATATACTACTGCTGTTCAAGCCTCTAATAGTAGAAAATAATTTGATACATGCACAAACTACTTGTCATTCCTTAAGATATATTGTAAGATTAAGTAAAGCATGTATTGTCCCTGATGAAGGACAAGGCAGGTGACAATCAGACAGTCACAACAAGATAAAGCACAGTTGAATATTTAATGTTCGAAAATGGAGCTTTGCATTACTGACTGCATATTAGAAGGAACATTTCTTTGAGGCCAAACAAGCCAACAAATTTCTTCCTGTCACACCGGCTGCTTTTAAACTCCAGCAATGCGTCATATTTTACAAGCTCATGCCTTGATTTGTGTGTCCAACCAAACCCTGCAAAGTAATTTGTGAACACAGCAGCGAGAGAAAATGCAGTGGAGTAAAATATTTCATATTTCTCCCTTAAATGTAGAAAAGTTTCTCAGAATGGATGGAGGAAGTACTTGTACTCAAATATGGTACTTGAGTAATCCCTACTTAGTTACATTCCACCCTCTGGTCTCCCACAGAAATGGTTTCACGCTATGAATCCAGAGTTTGCTAATGCACACAGACACAGGCGACCAATTATTTATGGTGACAGGGCGAGTATGGCTGGAAGATGGAAGTTTTGAATATGTGGTCGTAAAAGAAGTTGAGTCAGGGTGAGGCGGGGGAGACCAAGCTTGGGCATGGGAGGGGCGAGATGGGAGGACAAGGGGACAGATAAGTTGACAGCAAGCTGTAGCGATGATTTACCTGAGGGGTGTACCGCAGTCACGGGCCAATTTTCAGCATCATTAAAGCCCTCTCTCTCCCACTCAGTCACTCCTTCAGCCTAACCTCCTCTTTCAACCAGAATGTGTGTTTCTTTCACTTTTTTCCCGCACACGCACAAACACTCTGCTTTGTGTCCTCCTCCAGTGACCTGGCTGACACCTCGCTATGGTAACCTTTGGACATCCAGTCGTGGCGAGCGATCAAAAAGGAGAGGAGAAGAGGGGGGGACTTTTCTTGGAGTTAATGCGGTTTCTTCCACTAACAAGCACATATACAGCTCACACACTACACAGACAAAATGTTAATATGCAATTTACATCGTATCTGCCGTGATCCTTGTTTTTTTCCCTCCTAGACTGTTGTGTTATTTCCCTAGCTGTTTTCTTTTGTTGTTGTTGTTGTTGTTGTTGTTGTTAGGAATGACATAATGCTTGCGGTGGCAGGTCAACACCGTGTTTATGAGTGACATAAGACTGTTGCACAGTTTTAGGCACGGGCGTCTGAGAGTAGCAGAATGATTTCTGTCGAATCACAGCGATGTCGAGAGCTTTACGACGGATGTTATGTCGTTTTTATGACATTTGTGATTAGGAGTCATGACAGGCACTGTAATTATGATGTTTTGTGCAGGCCCGGCTCCGCTGGAAATCATGGCAAAACTCTCGCCCCGGCATTAAATTCTCCACAGCAGCTTTTTCGAACACTATTCATGACATGGCATAAAGTAATGATACGGCGTCACGCTAGAATTATATTGCAGCAATGTAGGTCTATGACATCATATTTCTCCTCCATTTACTCAGAGCTAAGGTTTGATATGCACTTTCTTGTTCGCATTAGCAGTGGATTGGTGTCACGCAGATGCAGTTGAAGAGATTTAGCGACACTTTAAGACGGACGAGCGTTCGGAATAGAAAGCTTATTGAGCAGATTGCGTTTAAAGTCTATTAAGATAGGTGCCAGATGCAACTTTCTACTTCAGTAACTTCATATCATCATTATTATAAAATTAATGCTCATAAGCTTTTCACTGTAGATCAGCTGCAGTTTTTACTCGCTAGAATTTACGTTTCATGGTTATTAAAATGAGACGCTAATTTACTAGCTCGCGATTTGAATATTCACTGTTGCTCTTTGTTACAGTTTGTATTGTACAGACATCTTATCTCACACCCGTGCAGTTCTAAATTTGTGCCTAAAATAATGAAAAAAGAGAGTCAAAGAAAATCATCTTTATAGATCCTGACATCATGACATGGTGTTGGTATTTTCCCCTTAGCCCTATGGCAATATACTGCCTAGTAAAAAATTGCTGCCTACCTTTTAATCAATACTGTATGCATTTTTCATGATTTTTCTATTTATAATTAACTTGAGTTATGCTGCAATGAAACTATATTCAGGTTTAGTTTGAACTAGGCGTTTCTCACACAACTCTTTGTGCAATGTGTGGCAAAGTTTTTCCATGCTTGGCTTCAGAAGATTTGCTAGGACACTTTGATGCTTGATTTTATCTGCTGTATTTGCACCCTATTTTTACTAGAGAAGAGTTTTTAGACGAAAAAGTTGATATATGGATACTTAACAATGTGTGTCCTTTCACCATTATCCTAATCATTACCAGTGTGTGTTGTGTTTACTCATGTTTTATCTACACTTTGTGTTTTTATCATCTGTTTCCAAATACTTGCTTTGATATCTGAGTTGTATTGTTGCAAGATATTGGTGCTAATGAACGGGAATGATACCAGTGTGTGGAGAAAGAAATGGATTATATGAAAGGAGTAAATGTCTGTCCAGCCTCTCATTTACCTTGTGTCACTAGGTATTCTGGTGTTGCAGTACGTGTACCTTATATAGAAGTAGGGATGTTTTGAGGAGCCTGGTATTTTTCCCCAGAAGATAGCACACTACATGTACCCTCCATAGTCCTTGTTTGTGGTTGTAATCTGCCTTTATGTCTTAGGGAAGTTATTTTTTTGTTGTCCCACTGAGAGCTCCGGTGTGAGTACTCCTCGTCAGGACGCCGTCTCCCCTTGCAATAAAGCTCCAGTGGTTATGGTTTGTTTTGAAGTTTTGTGTGTGAAGGTTATGTATGCCACCGTGTATTTTCTTATCAGTCATGTAACAGGGTTTGGGTGGGGTTCTGCCTAATAAAAAGGTTTATGTATCCATTATTGGGCCTAATGTCTCTTTTTCTGGCCAAAGATCATAGTAATATTTTGATCCTCACATGACATTTCACTGGTAATTAACTATGCCATTTCTTTTCACACAGCTATATAACCTATATTCCCTTTTGGCTCATTGCCTGTTTCAGATCTCGTTCTGGATTTTCTCCCCGCTCACCTTTGGCTCTCCCCGCACTCTCCCCTCAGGCCTTGCCTCCTCATCATCTTCATCCTCGTGCCTCCCCACTCCTCCGGCAATCTTCCTTCTTTTAAGCTCCCCACTACCACACTCCCTCCATCTTGAAGTCTGGGGTGACGATAGCTAATTATAAAATCAATGATGCCGGGCTGCCTAGTTTACAGCCCCCTCTAAAACCTTAACTGGGAAATCACTGTGGGATTGATGACTCCCTCACTCTTTATCTCTTTTAATTAGAAATGTAAAAGATATGAAGACCCAGAGGCCAGAACACATCTCCTAGTTTTTATGACCCCGCCGCCTGCCTTCCCCGGCCCTCGCTCCCCTTCCCCAAATCACCCCTTCCTCTACCTGGCCTTGTTTATTTCCTCTGCCTCCCTGCCGGCGCTCCCTCCATTCTTACTTATTCTTGTCACAGATAGCTTTACCCGTTTCTCCATCCCTTTCTCCATTACCCTTTCTTTAAAGATCGCCCGCCTGCCTCTCTGCTGCTCGCACAGGGGGAAGGTGTTAAATTTATGGTCTTTACACTTGAAAACATTTCTCACCTTCCCCTCACCTCGCCTTGTTCCCATCCACCGATTCCCCAAACCCTCCATGGACTCACCGCATATGTAACAAATGACGAACATGTCCTTTTTTTTTTGTCTGTTCTGACCCAAGGAAGAAAACACAGTGTAAATGGTGTTCCACGTTATGACCCGGCATCTGGCATGTGGCATATGCACCGCTCTGTCTTGTATATAGCTTTAGGTGCACGTAGAAAGACCCTGCAGCTTTTTTTTATTGAATGCACCTCCACTCTCTGCCTTTATCACACCCCGAGCCCAAGCCCTTCCTCCCTAACTGCTGCCAGGAGCATTTGGGTTCACTGAGCTTTATCCTCCTGATTGCTCTCCGAGGAGCCAGCCTCTCCTGCTCCATTATCTCTCCTGTGTGTTGACTAAGGTACCGCTGCAGTTTGCTGATGTTCAGAGCAAACTCAGCGGATGTGCAGCAGGCTCTCTCTCTCTCTCTCTCTCTCTCTCTCTCTCTCTCTCTCTCTGGGTTTAAATATTCAAATGAATTTCTTCGCTGCACTCATGGCCTACTTTTATGGATTCTTTACTATTTTTTATGAATAATTGATGTCCTGTGGCTGCAAGAATATTACAAGGGAGATTTTTACCCTTTATTAATTCATTGTACAGTTATACCTTTTTTTCCAGGGGCTTTGCTTTACACATTTCCATCTTTTTCCCCCTGTCCTACCTCAAGTAATTAGTTAATCAAGTATCACTGATGTGGAAGGATGAGTATATAGAAAATTTTGCCCGGCTCCTTTAAATTCCCCCAAGCACACCCAAACCCTCCCTTGGGTTCCCATGGCAACATCTTCCAGGGGCTCAGTATATGAGGCCATTTGATTGTCTCTTGTAAAATAGTGTATAATGTATGGACCTTATTTTAATTCCAGTCTGGTGTTATTGATCTGTCTTTAATGATAGTTAATTAAAGCAATCGTATAATTGATAGAATCTCATCTCTGTTTATCACCCTCTTCTGATTCTCACTCTCTCTCTATTAATAAAATCAAGGTGAGGCATTAGTATCCCATGTTTACTATCGGTACCCCTTTACTGAGAGGATTCCTGTTCTTTATCAGGATATCAGAGAGCCTGATCTTGTCAGTGACAATGATGTACTCAAGGTAGACGTTATAAAATCTGAGAGAAATGTAGAACTCTCGGTTTTTGGTGACATTTACAAGGCCAATCTGAAACATGTTCAAAGCCATCAAAGGGTTTCCTCCTTTTATTCTTTGGCTTGTTTCTGATGTGGTTTGCACAACTATATCAGGTTTTTGAGATCTTCAGACAAATGTGTTGACTTTGAGTCGAGTTCAAGGCCCTTTTACATTTCACAGCTCATTAACAACAGACTCAGCTTTGGATCCAGGATGCTTTCTTCTACAAGCTCAAATATCACATTATCTAAGAAACTTGAGACAGCATCACTTTCATTTTCTCTGCTAGAGCTGGACATGATTAATTTTTGGGCCACAACTAACTTACAGTTAATTATTTTGGGACTGTTTAGACTGTAGACTGTACAAGTCTGACCATCACAACTTTGCAAAGCCTGACATCTTGCCCCAAAAATGCTCAATTTAATATGAAATGACAAAATGGCATGTCTCATTTGAAAAGCTGAGATCAGAGGATTTTTGGCATTCTTTCACTATTTTCTGTAGATCGATCAATAACAGACCAATTGAGTGACATTCAACAACAATAAATGAGTTTCTCCTTTGTTTTTGTTTTCCATAGTGATCCTTTTGAAATTGTAATTTCATGCATTTGCATATGTTTACACCTGGACTACTTCAGAGCTGTAGGACCCCTTTAAGTGAATTTATATGCCATGGACTGGACCCTTGTTTGTGTATATGACACTAACTCATGGTGATCTTCATTTGGTGAGCTGTTGCATGTAATTGTGAACACACCTCCAGCACAGCTGTTGATCGTCACATAATTATGGGCTGTGTTTAAGCACTGTGTCACTTTGTGAGTGCTGTGTCTTGAGAAAGGTCTTTCTGACCAGAACGTCAACCTTTAAAAGGAAAAATTAAAATCAGTGCAGAGGTTAAAAAAATGTGTGCAGGGGGAATTATTATTTTTCAGTGGATTAACACTTCATAATGGCCGTCATGAATGGTTAATTTATAGTAAACTTTTGGTTAATAGTTATTCCATCAACAAACAGTGACGTCCAGTTTAAAAAAACATTTATTAAGCAATTCTAAAGGTTTATAAATCAGTTGCAATTTTATAATGGTCATCCAAATAATGTTTATAGAGGATCTACACAGTATATATAAACCATCTACAAGCTATAATAAACATCAATTGCAACTTTACAATTAACAATTGCTTAAGAAATGGTCTATAAAGCATTTCATTATTTATTATTACTTACCTTGTTTTAATGATGGTTATTATAAAGTGTTTCTATCTTTTTCATTTGCTGAGTTGTGGTGTCCATCTTTCTCTATAATGATGTCCTCCATTCTTAAATTCAATACATAAATCATAACAGACAGATTTACTTTGGAACTTCTGGATCACTCTATCTTTGAGACAAAACTATAGGAAAGAGTAAATCTACCACCTGCACTCCTCCGACTGCGGAGTGAACAAATCTTAGGAAAAGACCTTTATCTGATGTCCTTGTTCGGCAGGAGGCTGTGATTTATTAGCCTCTGCAACCACAGCTCTCCCTGACCTAACAGCCCCTGCTCTTATCCTCCATGCAAGGAGAACACTGCTGCAAGCTGTTCACCCTGCAGTCATGGTTCAAGAGCTCCCTCTACTGATACATCATGATAGTGCGGGCTGTGACTTCTCACAGTGTCAGAAGACTGGATACTCCTCCCCATCATGTAGTTTTTGTGCATTTTCGCACAGGTGAAAAGTGAAATGAAAGAAAAAGTCCATAATCTCACAAAAGTAGTTTATTGTGCCTCTTACTGTTTATATGGCTTTTCTTTGTATGACAAGAGTTGACATAAACAGAGGGTAGACAACACCTTGGCCATGTTGAAAAAACAAAAACATTAAAACAACATAATCTCAATGTTCTGCCTGCTTTACCATCATTAACATCATGACAGCCCAGCAGAGATTGAAGGGATGAGGTCATCACACAAGTGTTTGTTGTATGACAGCACCATGCCGCGGACATTCACCCAATGACTGAAAACATGTTTAAAGCATTCACACGCACATTCACGCACACACACACACACACACACACACACACGCACGACTCAAAATGAGGAGACCTGCCCATATTCAGAAGATGGGACCTCTCACCACTACAGACTGAATGTTCATATTGCTTCAAAGAGAGACAGAAAATTAAACCTCTGTACTGTACATCAGCCACGTCCTCGCAGCTGATCGCCAACAGAGACATTTTGGCAATAAAGAAATGATACATGAGAACACATAATCCCCCACGGCTCCTATAAAGAGAGGCGAGGATGTACACACAAGAAGACAAGATGATATAATGGCTTTTGGGATGAGGAAGGCAGTTTGCTGCATGGATGCCAGCGCGAGCAAAGGTGGGGCAGCGACGACGGTGATGATGATGATGATTTGTCCCCCTTTGGCAGAGTCAGACTGGCATCCATGCTGTTTTTCAGACTTGTCACCTTCTATGTACACGCAGAGGGGTGTTTGAGCTGATCAAAATGGAGTCAAGAATAACACACACATAAATATTGCCTGTTTCTAGCGTGCCTGAGAGCGGCTAGAGGTTTGGTCCTTACTGAAAAGCCCTGAGTCTGATTTCAAAATGTCTTCCATAAGGATTCCTGCTTTTGAGTTGCATATGTCTTTGATCGTTTGTTAATGCATAATGTTGCCACTATGAGCGGATGCTGAAAGTGTGTTTGTCTACTGACATCACCAGGGAGTGCTCTAAGATTGATTGTATTCTATATGTTGATGTTTTAGAGATAAAAGCTCACAGACAGTGACTCTACTCTCAGCTGACATGATGTGTCTCATTTGAATAGAGGGTCACAAAAGTGCTACATGTACGGTGTGAAGTGTAAATCTCTGTCCAGGCACTCGATACCAGGTCGGCACATCTGCTTCAGCTGAGGGTAGAGT
>OMLP01007835.1:2881-18836 GCA_900302685.1 Spondyliosoma cantharus | reverse complement strand
AGAGAGAGGGTAGAGTGTGAGAGTGTGTGTGTGTGTGTGTGTGTGTGTGTGTGTGTGTGTGTGTGCATGTGTGTTAGTGCATGTGTTAGCGCTCTGCTGTGAGTCCCTGCCAGTAGTCAAACTCATGCTCCAAAGATGACTTCTCCTAACTTTGGCACAAAGATGCTTACTTTCCGCTTTGACAGAGAGCAAAAGAGAATAATGCCAATTCCCTGATAACAGAAACTGATTAAGTCACTGCAACATAACAATAGTCCTCTGGGTTGATTATCATTGACATCCACAGTGAGCCAAAGTGCCCAAAGAAAAACAAAAAAAAGCCCCAGCTAAGCATTATGTAGCTGCTAAGGAAGACCCAGCCAGTTCTGAATACCCTTCTTTCCCTCTGAATATCTTCTCAGGAAAGCTCTTCAAAGAAAAAGAACTTGTCTACAAGGATTCATATATAAAACCAGAATAACAAATAAAGACAAAAATATAATGGTATATAGATATGTATGGACTTATTCATAAATTGAAAAAAAAAGAAAGAAAAAACAATATTCAATAACCACAAAAAGAAAAGATAAGCATACTCGATTTGGTTTTGCCCTGTACTCTTGTCTTTTGAAAAATGTGCTTGTTGTAATCCATCAGAATCAAACTGCTCAGTTCTGGTGTCTGGTTTGGCTGTTCCCCTATTTAGATATAAACAACAATAGTGGGAAAAAAAAGAAGATACTTTTAGCTTTCTGAAAGAGGTTATGTTCTTTTTGTCACTTTAGCGTCCCTCTTGTCAGGAGTTCATATGGTTTTTACTGTCATCTCTCCTTTAACTCTTCTGTAGTTCACTTGTCATGGACCATGTGGCCTGAGTTAGAAAGTGTCTGTACACATAAGGCTCTGCTGTGCTCCGCGGTGGAGGACACAGTGATGTGCATTGAGGAGAGAAAGAGGGTGGGGAGGGAAGGCCAGCATTTTATTGAGGTGGGAGAGTGAGTGAGGTTGTCTTGTACGTCTCAATGTATGTGTATGTTTGAGCGTGTATGTGTGTGAGCATGTGTTTGAATGAAACGCTCTGTTCACTGCGCCCTCCCAACAAGGCCTTTCCTCGACCCATCTATGGCATCCAGAACCCCCCAGGGCTCCCCATCACTGTCCGAGCCCCTGTCTCGCTCTTCATCCACCACGTCGTCGTCGTCGTCTTCGTCCTCCTCCTCCGGCGAGGGCTCGCTGCCGTTCTCTGTGGCCCAACTGTCCTCCTCGTCCTCAGCCTCCTGCTTCAGGACGAGGGCTGGTGGTGGAGGTGGCGGCGGCGGTGGAGGCGGCGGGCTGTCGTTAGACTCTGTTTGGTCTTCGAAGGCCTCTGGGTTCTCAAGCATCTCCCTGATCAATGGAGGCATCGGCCCTGGGATCTCCATCTTCAGAGTGATGGCTCTCTCCGCTCCTGGAAGCACAAACATGGTGGTGGTAGATAATTAGTAAGTTTGCTTACAAGGTCCTGTGTGTTACAAATGGGTTATGACAGTGATCAGGCCACTTTCAGAATAACAATAAGGTATTTATCTATACTGAGGAGTATTAGCCAGGAAATATCAGTAGATTTGAACTTATTTTTGTTGTCAAGCTGGAGGCTGAACCGCAGCTTTAGCTTCTCGGTTTGCCCAGGTCTTGTGTTCAAAGCTGTTTAAAGGGGCAATATGTAAGAATTGGTCTCCTGTCAGATTCATGTTTGGATAGTAATTTATCCAACTTTGAAATTATCTTTTATTCTGCCTTCTTTCTTTCCAGATGTTTATTCATTCCATCACTGTCATCTGTAATGGATTGGGCTCCTCCTCCTTTCTGTGTTGTAACTGTTTGTTTAGGAATCACTCTCTTTCATATTCACCCTTAGTGCTGATGCCCCTGAGGTCGGTGATCTTCATCAGCATGCGGGGGAACATGTGAGGTTTGTTGGGGCGACGGCGGCGGGCATAAATCTTCAGAGCCTCCAGTAGAGGCTCTTGCAGCTTATCCACTTTCTGGGGCTCCTCTAGATCCATACGGTCTGATGAGGAGAACAAGAAACACACAACATTCTCTATTATTTTCCAGGATTGTACATTATTATAAACATTTTTGAAACTTATGTTATTGTTTGAAATCATGTTACACATCAAAACAAATATCTAGCTCATTTACAAAGTACATTTACTCAAGTAATGTGTAATTTATTATACTTTTGAGGTACTTTGAGTATTTTCATTTTCAAATATTGACAAATCAACACTGAAGTGATGATCACATTAATGCATCCAAAATTAATATCCAATAATATACATCATTTGAAAATATGCCATTCTGCAAAATAAACACTTTCAGTGCATTAAGTATGCTTTGATGCTGATAAATTTGTACTTTTACTTTAAAAAAATGAAAATGTAAAAGCCTTTACTTCTAACAGTGTATTTCTACACTCCTATCAAAGCAGTGACATAATTTCCTGAAACACATATTTATTAAAGATACTTCTTCACTACTCATACTGTACTATCACTGTGTGTGGGGGTTGCAGTACCTCCACAGATGAGGCAGATGGCGCTGAGGAGTCCAGTTTCTGTGTCGTCCATCTCTAGCGGTAGAAGCTGACCGGCGAAGGCGAACACCAGGTCCGTGAGTGGTCCAAAGCCAGCGTTGTGCATCTGAGTCCGGTTCAGCGTCAGGCCATCTGAGAAAGTCATAGTGTCCTGTTCTGGGGTGTAGCGTGTGCAGATCCTCAGCATCTGTGAGCAAAAGGAGGTGGAAAAATATAATGTTAAGCGACGAAACAAGCACCAAAATATCTGCAGTAGCTAAAGAGATAGATATCATCTCAAAGCCTTGTACCATTTGTGTGTACCTATTCTCACACCAAACATACAATCAGTGTTATTTGGGCAAACCTTCCTGCACTATCACTTTCCGCCACCAGATGCCAGTATTCCCGCATCTCTCAAGTAATTTACTTGTAAGAAAAGGGGCACTGCTGCCAGAGTAAGTGAAGAAGACAAAAGAGAAAACAAAGACGATGGTTCCTCACCAAAATGTCCAGGCAGGCCGACTTCAGTAGAGTGATCTGGTCAGCGATGGTTAGGGTGGTGAAACCTGGCAGCCGCTTGGCGAATTCCACAATCTTGATGATGCATTTGGTGGAAAGCTCACTGAACTTGTCCCATAAACCCAGATCCAGCTGGACACGGGTGTCTGAGCTGGAGTTCTGAACACACACACACACACACACACACAAAAATACACACACAGATCAGTGTGTTGTCACAGAGGTGGTGTACAACCCTGTTTGCATCAAGGGCGAGCGTGTCCGAGCCCCGCAACACATTTACATTTAACATCAATCAAGGACAAAAAATCCATTTACATGTTACATCAATCATTCAGAGGCCACACAGATGGCTTAATGGGGAACTGAATTAGTTAAAGCACCACTATGTTGGGAAAGCTACGGTGAATTTACGTCTTTGCATGCAATTTGGGAGCCCTGAGTGACGACATTGCTTGAAGAATGTTACCACACACAGTATCAGGGAACAGTAGTGGAGGGTGTGTGCGTGTGTGTGTGTGTGTGTGTGTGTGTGTGTGTGTGTGTGTGTGACTTACGGTGGTGTATTTGCCCAACTGGCAAAGTGATGGGAAGGTTTCTTGGTGAGCTTTGCTGACTTTGTTGACCAACTCCTCTAGCTCTCCACTTAGCTCATAGCTTTCTGGAAGCACCACCTCCTCCTTCACATCCTTCTTCTTCTTGTTTCTGTCATTACGCACCGCTGTGTAAAGAAAAAAAAGAAAACAAAGCAGTTAGAAGTGCGATTCGCCACGACACAGTGCAAAATCCTTTACTCGTGCAGTTTCAGAGATGAGCAGCAGAATGTTCCCCCTTCTTTATCTGTGATCACATGTAAAAACATCCACAGCACTCATGCTCTCTGTCTTTCACCACTGTCAAGGACATTGTGCTCGCTGGTGGAAACCAGAACTCGGTAGCAACTGAGGTTGCTCTTAACAGTATTAACATATTTCCTTTAGCACGGCACGGACGTTGGCTATCTTTTTCTTATCACCTGCTCTCTTCCTTGTCCATCTCTCTATCCAGTTGACCGGTGCACAAAAGCCAGCCATCCACTCTCTCCCTCTCTGCCTCCTCTCCCCCCTCCTCCCATACTTTCCTTCCTCTCAGGATATCCAGTAATAGCAGAGGCACAATGTGATCCCGGTCTTAACACACATCCCACACAAACATTACACCCACATACATGTCCCACGGGCTCCGTGAAGGGCAAGAAACTGCCACTTACACGCAGCTGCCCGTCCACACACAAGGACAAACTAAAGGGGGGCACAGAACTGTGTCTTTGATTCGGCAAACCGCGTGAATCCTGCCATCGATATTCCTTTGTTAAAGCTCAAAATTTAGTTTTCTGCTCTGTTGGCTCTATGAATGAAAGCAGTGTCTGTGGAGGCCAGAGGGGCGAGGTTTTTGTGGCGAAACAGGAAGTCGAGATCATTTCATAAAGCGATTAGTCATATGATTGGTACAGTGCCCAGCCTCGCCCTGATCACCACCCCTGGTATGCTCATCATCTGTGTCTCAGCTGCATACTTTCCCAGAGTCTTTGTACACTCTGAGCATTCATAGATCAATACGCTCAACGCTGTGTGAATCAGGTCAGACGTTTAGTCTTCTCTAAGCCAAGTCTAATCTACATATCAACTACTTGCCAATCTCTCCAAGGTACTCTGTCCATACTTAGTCCTGATCTATGTCCGTCATATCTGAAGGCACAATCGGCAGCACACACACATGTTTTTGTGAGTGTAAGAAAGTGAATATCTATGTTTTGGAAGTGGGTCTCTGTATCTCTGGGGACTCCAGTTCCTGGAGGGCTCACCTTCCTTGGACATGCCGACCTCAAAGCACTTCTGCAGCCTGCAGTACTGGCAGCGGTTGCGTGTGACCTTGTTAATCTGACAGTTCTTGTCTCTGTGGCAGGTGTACACCATGTTCTTCTGGATACTGCGGCGGAAGAAGCCCTGAAGCATCAGGAAGCAAGACACAAAAGGGAAGAGGGCAAGAGAGAGACAGAGAGAGAGATTGTGCTTTATAGTCAAGTCATCAAATCAGGGATGTGCGTGACACTTAACTGTTTCTCTGTCATACTCGCTTCTTCTTTTCTCTTTTTCTAACTTGAATCAAGTTCTTTCTTCTTAGTTGCTTCAATTTCCACACTACGATATAAACCACACTACATGGAGACAATATATTGTCTTAGATCTTGGAAATCACTGTGTTGTCTTGTCCTGATTTTTAAGGCTGCATTACAGTGGAGTGAAGTGATGTTCTGAACTTAACAGACTGTTGTACTTGTTCTAATATTTTTTCTACTCACTTAGTGATTATATCCACATTATGTGTGATTATATTTCAGAAAATGTCATTGTGTGAATATTTTAGTACAAAAAAAGTCATCCCCGAAATATCGCCGCACTATTGCTATTGATATATTTGGTTAAAATCACATTGCGATATTTGACTTTGTCTCCCAGTCTTAGCATTTGTGTATTGCTTTGAAGGATTTTTTCAAAATAATAACTGATAAATTGTGTATCACAATATAGCCTGAAAAAAATTGCGATAAGACTTTCAGGCCAAATCTCCCAGCCCTATCTCAACGAAAAGGCAGGTAACTAATAATTCTTGCAACCCAGCGTTGTTCAAAAAAGGACCTGACAGGTTCTTCTCACCTTGCAGCCCTCACAGGAGCTGACACCGTAGTGGTACCCCGAGGACTTGTCCTGGCACACAAAACATGGTTTGTAGACCCGAGGTGGGGGAGGTGGAGACGGAGAACTGGGTACCATCTCCTCTGAGCTGGTGCTCTGGGTCTCCACCGCTATGGACAAGAAAGAAAAGGAAGACAACATGAGCACATGATTTGACATAAATCATTGTCAGACAGCTGCTGAAATGTCACATGTGCATTTGTAAATACATGTAGCAGATGACTACGGTCCAGTGTGTTCCACTTCATTGACAACTGACAGCATTTCTTTGTCCTTTTCCATTTGATCTGCAATGCTGAATAACGGTTATCTTAAGTTGGTAAATATTTCACCTGCTGTAGGATTGAGATACAGTATCACATATTAGTTTTAAGCTTGTCTGTGGGACAAAATTGATAAGATAAGAGATAGAAAAGAAGAACAGAGAATGAACTACAGGCAACTGTCTTATTCCAGACAGCAATTACCACCCTGAGGGGCAGCACTCGGGTGCATATTTGGGGAGATTACTGTTTCAACGCAAAGAAACAAAAGACGAATGACTGTCTGACAGCAGAGACAAAACTGTTTTTTGCAGCAGTGAGCAAGAGTGCTGTAGATTGACAGCTTCTCTGATAAGGCCAGGTAACAGAGAGAGCGAACGAGCTGTCACAGCCAAGAATCAAAGCTGGCTCTTCCTCATTCCACAGACTGACAACAGCACATGATGACATCTCGCATGCAGAGAAGAGACACATGTCTAACACACATGCGTGCAAAAGCTCTCCTACCAACACAAGCTTGACGTCAGCGATACCTCGAGTCACATACTTGTTACGGTACATTAAACTTAACTTTATTCCACTCATATAAGCTCTTTTGGATGTTCAAGTGTGCAGCGTATGGAGTCCATACTTCCCCCTGGGAAACACACAGAACCAGTCCCTCGCCACACATGCTCACCTGCACAAAATCACAGACACACATGTTGCTCAGGGGAAGTATGGAATCCATACGCTGCACACTTGAACATCCACTTACCCAACAGCACCTCTTTCAACTTTCACCCTTGGTTACCCTCAAACTTCAACCCCCCTCCAACTCTGCATCCCACCACCCCCTGACACACAAACCCTATTTTTCTCTTGTTTCCTGGCCCTAAATTCCTCAGTGCAGCCCTGCCAGGTTTTAATAGAGGCCTAGGCTCGTAAGGCGGCCTGTAAAGGCGGTCCCATGGCTGGACTGGAGGCCCCAGCTCGGCTGGCCTAAACTTTATTGGGACTCGGTCACCTTGGGCAGCTATTCACACCACCAGCTGTAGCTCCCAGCCCGTAAAAAAAGCCAATCATAAAATAAAAAACAGGGAGGCTCTAAAATTCTAACTTTTACTGCGTCCACCTCCCCCCAGCACCTTCAATGGAAAGCACAGAGGGCTAGCCTAAACTTAACCTACAACCCCCCCCCCATTCCTCCCCTCTCTCACACCCAAAGCTCGGGCAAAAAAACCACCAGCTTGCCTTTTTACAAGAGAGGGGAGACTTCAAAAAGAAGAAAAAAAGGGGGCATAAAAAGAGGAATTTGATAAAAAACAGAGAAAGGGGCAGAAGGGGGAGGAGAGGACACAGTTGCTCCTGAGGGCAAGTCTTGTTCAAGACCAAGCTGACCATTACCACCCCCCCTTACTACAGCTGCTGTGACTGGCCGGCTACTACCTCATTAATGATAGTAACAGAAATATGTCAGACATTTTCATTTGTTGCCTGCTGGTCAAACATCTGTTTTTCATATATGTTTTTATATTTGACAATTCAGAATCCACATTTGAATTCCTCCTTTGAAAGCCTCACTATGCTGGAGGCAAATATGTTTTCCATTAGTTTTAAGAGCGATCCCAAGCCAAATGTGCAAATCAATCTAAAACCTGAAGTCTACGCCCGCTGAATGTTTCTACAGCAGTTCTCATATCTCCCTGGCCAGAATGTAACAAAGCAGCAGGGTCAGTGGGAGAGCAGAAACCCTCTGAACGTGCCATGAACCTTTGTGTTTATGCAATAATAACAGTCAGCGAATGAGGCTCCAGACCAAGCGCTGACAACCCCTCAGAAAAGGACAAACCATACGTGGCGTCAAGTAACGAGCACTGACTGACACCCTCTAAAAGGAGAAAGAAGGCGAGCCAAAGGGAGAAAGGCCATTCTGGAGAAAACTCGGACAGTGGCGGAGGGGGAAAATACATCAACACGTTGAACCTGGTTTCTGCCAGAGAACATGACTCCTATACCCGCCTCCTAGGCCTCGCCTCATTCAGCCCGCTCCATCCAAATCCCCCGCACCACTTACCCCAGGGCGCCACAGTGAGAGGGCCCATTCAGGCAGCCACCCTGAGCCCCTTTACCCAGTCTCCTCAACTCAGCTCATCACTGTTTAGAAAACAAAGCCCTGTGAAATGAGAGGCCCTCCTTATCAGCGCTCCGAGGCCTGGGGCACCATTTGCATGACAATCCGCCGGCCGAGGCCTGCAAGCTGATGACGGACAGATGAGATGAGAGGAGTGGGATAGGTGGGTGGCTGCTGTTGTTGGGGGAGGAGAAGAGGAGGGAAGAAGGAGGGATAGTTGAGTCACCAGTAGCCACTGTTCGTTTCCTGCTAAGTATCAGTTTACTCCCTAATCCCATCTCTCAATACTCTCTGCGCACAAGTGGCCCAGCTGCACTGACCAGGCCTAATCCCCTGGTCACAAACACACAGAGATACTATTCAATGGCTACAAACTACACACACACGCATACAGGGGGATAATATCCCTAGCAAACAACACAAAGAGCAATCAGCACCCCCTTACATTAAACCAAAGTGCTCCAGCCTGAGTGGGACGTGCAGTACATCATTTTCCACAACCTCATTAGATGTGAAATGTAACTGCACACGACAGAAATAGCTGTTAAGCTGAAGGTGACTCCAACTGGGTCAATTACATTAAATTCTAGGTCAAGTCAGCTGGGCCAATCAATGTCCCTTTAGGTTCAACAGATAGGAGAGAAAAAGAGAGAATGGAGGAGATAGTATAGAAAAACAAGGGAACAGCGGTAACACTGAAGCTGCCTGTTGTTCACTCAACTGGAACGAGGAGTGTCTCTAATGTATGTGAGCAGAGGCATGACTGTGCAGCTTGTATTTTATGTTGCAACACACTCCTTTTAACTGAGCAGCATATGACATTCTGGCAGCGTAGCAAGTTTTCTTTCACAATAGGCCTGCAGATTTTGTCTACGTGACTTGGTGTGATTGAATCTTCAGTGGGAACGCTGCCTTGGCATGCGAGAGCGAAGGCACAGGCTGTTTCTGCGAGAGGCCAGTGTACATACAGTACGGTACACGAGTGAGTGGCACAGATATATTTGTAGGTGTTCACTTGGGTGTTTACGTCATTTGCATGTTTCCCACTCCAGCCATGGGCGCTGCAGCCTTTATTTGATTTGCAAATGCAGCACCGTGTAACAGTGCAGCAGTGGGCTCCACTGTTCCCCATTAAAATATCCTCAAGTCTGTGTGTGAGTGTGTGGTTAATTTTCTGTTCATGTTATCTGCAAGCATGGACATGTGGAGCCTTTGTCTCCATCTATACCTTCAGTTAACAGCCTGCAAAGCTTGCATGTCCCTGTCGAATGCACCAAGCAGTAAAAGAGTGTGTGAGACTTGGAGGCAGTGTGTGAGAGAGGGGCTCACTGTGAAAGAAGAGGGGTGGGTACTGGGCAGACAGCAAGTGGCAGAAGGGGAGCAGATTGAGAGAGGATGGTGAACAGTGGGCTGGAAGACTTGCTGGCACACTAGGTGGGGCCTTTGAGGGTGCCCTTGGCCCTCTACCCCATGGCAGAGGCTATTGCACCATAGCGTGCTCACCGAGTGACCATCAGCACACGGAAAGGTTTCTAAGAAAAACTAGGCTTCGCGAAAGAGGAAAAGAAAGTACCACACCCTTGTCTGTGGTGCCAGCGTGTTTCACTCTCCTTCTCTGTTTCTCTGCCCACGTCTTCCTGCCATCCCTCAGAGGCTTCTGCTACAAGGTCCCACACAGCACACTCGTTTCCTTCCTCTTGTCAGTACCAGTCTTTCCGGAGGATCTCCGTCACCGCTTTTGCTTCTGCGTCCCTCGCTGCTACACCTTTCTCAATCAAGCACACAACTGAGTCACTTGCGAGTTGTTTTTAGGTGGGAGGTCTATCAAGTCTCCATTGTGCAAGTTACACAAGCGCTCACAATGTAACCTGCCTGCAACTGAGAAAGAAATTGTTTGTATGGTGGAGAAGTCAAAAGCTGGGAGGGAGGGAGGAAGGGAGGGAGGAATGTGTGTGCGTGTTGACAAGGGGGGGCTGCTTTCATTAAAGGTGCTGAGCAGTAGCAACGCCTTTCAACAGCTGTCAGAAAGCTCATTACCTGGGCTGCTACAGACACACACATTCACTCACAGGACTGTAAAACGGCCTTTAAAACAAGGTCTATGATAAAACTGGGCTGCCGACCAGGAGATGGCTCAGGTTTGAGTGGTGAAAGCACACCAGGCTGTCCAGGAGTGGTGAGAAACCAGACATTAACACACACCCCTCCAGGAATTTACACCTTTCTGTCAGAACCAACAGAAAGTCATGAAACACAGAGAGAGATGGACACGTGTGAGCACATGATGCACGTATATAATCTGAGAGAGCAGGACATTTTGGCATGTGTTCATAGCTACTAATGAGAAAACTTTAGAGTGGCACGGCATACAAACTCCTTCCAACACACACACACACACACACACACACGCACACGCACACGCACACACACACTTCTTTATCTATAGTTGAAAAAGTGTACAAGCCGAGGAGAGCAGGAAAGGCAGCAGGTGGGATAAGCCTGTATCCTTGGGGCACATTTTAAAAAGTGGAATTACCCTTGCAGTCTGGTGGTGCTCTCAAAACACCCTTTCTTCTTTACAGCACCTCATAAAGGGCCTTTTGATATTTTCTTGATGGAGTCGGCCAAGCTAACATTTGGCAGCAAGCACCCCCCTTTTCCTGCACCACACAACCCTGTCAAGAAACACACAACTTGGCTTCAAACGGACAAACTTGCCCACTGAGCCGCCTGTCCCCCATGAACCCAGCAAAAAAAAAAAAAAAAAAGTTTCCTTCAAATGTCCTTGTACAAAACCTGAGGAAGGACGTATTAAAATGAGAGGGAAAATTAAAGGAAACATCATTTCAATGAAAGGATTTTAGTCAGTGGCCTTTTATGGTTTGTGCAGGAAAAAGCAGACAGTCAAGTGCAGATCTGTGGAAAAAATGTGCCTCCTCATCCCTGTGGTGAGCTCCAGCTGACTCTTCATCTGCCCACCAGAAGACAGAAAGGAGCACAGATCTCCTCCATTGACTGGAGAGTGAACCCCAAACCTGGCAATCCAGCGCAGGCCCATTGATCATGTCAAGTAGACAGGACAAGTCAGGGGCAGGCGAGGAAGCAGACAGAGAGCGGAGGCAGGCAGGCAGACAGGCAGGCAGGCAGGCAGGCAGACAGGCGAGGTGAGGAGAGGAGAAGGGAGTCATCGAGGCAAACCCTGAGTCTTTGATCCTCAGGTTGTTTCTTGTCCTCCCAGACTTCCTCTCACCATCTGTAGCCCTGGCTCTCACCTGTCTGTCTCTGGCAAGGCCGCTAGCACTCGTTCAATTGCTATTGCTTCCTCCCCACAACAATAGAAACCTACAAAAGTAGAAGTAGCCCAGCTGTAGCTGCAGCCTCGCTCTGTCAGAGGAAGTGAGGGGAAAGGAGGATAACGTAAACAACAACAGTAGTATTCACTCTAGCTCATTGGGGAAGCACCGCAGACCAAAGCGTGCAAACGCAAACCTCTTTTTGGAAGGAACAAGCACACCCACAAGTCGTAGTACACAGTTCATTCCCATTTGACATGTAAATGTCTGTGCCAAAGCGTTTACACGCACTGCCCCTGTGCTGCAGCTCAGTTTAACAAAATCAAGAAAAGTAATTTTACAGATGACCAGATTTGACCAGATTTGCATTTACGGCTGCATTTCTTCTGCATCTATTCACTGGAAAGGACCAAATGCAAGCGATAAACAAGCGTAAGAGAGACTGAGAAAGAGCAATAGAGCAGCCAGAATATGACTGTGGCTTCCTGATGTTGAATGATTGGCCGTCCGCATGTCTGAGGTATTGCAAAACTGGCACAAAACCCCCTAAAACTGGCACAAGCACTCAGAGTCATATCAGATGTAGAAGTAACTGAGAAACTTCTGCTTTGAGTGATTCAGCCGAGCAGTGATGCATATCAGAGTTTTTCACTTTTGCCTGGCAACCAACCGCCAACAGGTTGCCCAACTCTGTCTCTAGGCGGAGGCTGACAAGAACTTCAGATTGGGGCTGTACAGTGATTCATTTCCTCCTCTGTCTGCCTGTCAGTGCGATGGAAGTTCCATGGGACATTAACGTAGGGCAATAACATCACATTTTGACATTTTGACAATTACCATATTCAATACGTCACAGAGAAAAAAAGCAAGCAGTGTCCATTCAGTCAGTTCCCATAACAGCAGTGTGCCCTGAACTCATTCAGCATTCCTGAACGAGGCATAAATCATTGCGAGCAGCCCCTTACTCCTTTGCTGGATCGCTTCCTGTCTAACTGGCTGTCTGGCGGGCTGGCTGGTTTTCTCTCAATGTTTTCTGGCAAATGTGAGGTGCTCAAACAGTGGAGCTGGAGCTAATAAATCCAGGCCTACTGACAGGAGGACTACAGCCGGTTCTCGTTCAATCACAGGTCAGGCTACAGTGAAGAACCTGTAGTCCATTAAGTATTCTCAGCTAGCTAGAAGCCACTAAAGAGCATGTGCTCCCTGTGTGTCCATGCATGCCTACTCGTGTGTGTCATGTGTGAGAAGTGAGAATGCACTTCTTGTGTCAAATTCAGGGGCCCACTGACACAGTGAATGTGTTGACATGCACTCATTAACTTGGAAATTGTCAGATTTCTGCAGTAGCTTGATTTGCTTGTAAGAGAGATTTAGATCTAGATGTGTTAAACTTTTACTAGATGGTGTCACGATTCGAAACCAAAAATTAATCAAAATGTGCTTTCATTTTCAATCATCAAAATCTTCAGCAAGATTTTCCTGTTTTTATTTTCTCTCTCCACCCTCGCCTACCAGTGCAAGTCTGTGCTACTGGCTGGTACAGGAGCTAAGTCGACATCGCTTCAGATGTTGGGTTTATTCTCCTTTTCAGAGATCCTTTATTAATTTGTTTGGTAAGAGGGTTTATAGGGGACAGATTTGAGAATCCACACTTTGCAAAAAACTGAATTTCTATCTTTTGAAACTCCAAATGGTGGTATCTTTTATTGAATCTTTTTGGTTATCATTATCTGAATTTGCCTAACCCTAACATGCAAAAACTGTGCATCCAAAACCTGACCAAAACAGAAACAGAAACTAAAAAAATACTAATAAAATAAATAAATCAGCTACCATTTGTGTAATAAGCAACAGGAACAATTGTGTGGTCTGAGGCTGACAGCATGTTGGAGTGAAATCTGATTACTGACCAGCTGTATGTTAAGTTTTCATGATGCGAACACATTCTCTGTTTCCTGCGTTAACCTGATTTCTAACGAAAACCTGGTTGCGTGTGCATGTAAACAAAGAGAGAGACAAACACACTCGGGGTAGAAGTTCTCATTTGATTCATGTTCTCCCAGTAAAGCACACAATTAAAGAGATGTCAGCGTACACACACCTGTTCACCCCCTTCAGTGATCACACAGGCAAAATAAACAAAAACACATACGCGTATATACAAATGAGTTCATGCACCATTTCCAGAAAAGTGGTCATGGCAGTTGCACACATACATATTGGCAGAATTTCTGAATTTGACTAATGTCCAAGAGAAAATGCCAGCGGGCCTCCCTCCCTCCCCTTCCTCAACCAACTCCTCTTCCATCACTCTCCACCCCTGAGCCCAGATAATAGCTGTACTACACCAGCCGCCCACCACTCCCTGCCAAACACTGTCGGCTACGTAAACACAGCCCATTCACATGCACACACACACACACACACACGCACACAGGGAGGACAGTCAGGCTCGTCTGGGTCTCTAGTCAGGGCTTGGCTGTCCGAGCCCACCGCTTCTCATAACAGTGAGCCCCTAGCAACGCTCGAGCCAAGCTGTCAGTCAATAACACGGTGGTAGCACAACTGCAGCTCACATACACAAGCTCCTATATACACTACACACAAAACACACATGTGTAACAGTACATTGAGTGCTGACCAGTGACTCTAATAGGTGCAAATGCCAAGGTGCACACCCATACACACGCACTGACTGCCAATTGCCCACACCTTTGTACAAGGGAAAATGTGCCTGGCAGGCTGAGAGCTTTTCTAAGTAAACAGCTATAACAGCAGCAGCCAGACATGGGTGTTAGGGTGGGCAGCCACAATAACTCCGTGACCAGCAAACTATTGTGAAAGAACTTACGAAAGGCCACATTTTATACTCAACTGATACAAAGGGGCTAACTGTTGCCTCATAACAGCCTGTTCTGTCATGTTGTCTTCAATTTCCTTGTTATATTACGAAATCCTGCTAAAGAATTTCACAAAGATGTACAGGACAAGACAAACAGAGAGTCGGAGGTGACAGATTCAGGCTCCACATGGCTGATGAGTTTTATTTACAGTGGTGTGAGTGACGCTGCTAAGGGGCTATAAACTGCTATTAGAACGGAGCTGGATTCCAACACAGGCCTGTGGAATCCAGTCTGGCACATTGTCTGTCTCTGGATTTGACACAGCAGTCTGGGTGCAGCAGCACCAGCCAAACAGGGCACGCAAACACCACACACGATAACTTATAGGAGCTCACATACAGACACCACACACGTACGCAAGCACTGGGTGACACTCGTATATTTATGCATAAGCAAAACCACACATGAACAGAGGGCTTGTGGAAAAAAAGCAACTGCAGGGACTGAATCTGTTTATTTATAGGCGTCACAGCCTATTAATGTGCTTGGCTATTACAGCAGGGCTGAGACAGATCTGTTAGCAAGGTGGTGTGGAACTGCAACACAAATAGTACTATACTGAAAGTGGCATCATGCTATAAAAATGTTTTCCATGCTCTCACGTTACATAATGCAGCAAATATGGCTAGAATTTAATTATTTTCATTACAGTTTCCGATTTACATTCAATTGCACAATTGTGTGTATAACACACTACATAGACTGTAATGATTAATCAATTAGTTGTCAACTATTTGTAAGAAAGTTGAGTTTGGAGTCTCATTCCCAACTCGTCAAATACTGACGCTTTGGGATGACAGCAGACCCGACCTACAATCCCAAAGTCTCAGTACATAACAAAGTGGGAGTGAGACTCAAAAATCAACTTGCTTACACATAGGACCTTTAAATTAATTAAACTATTCTGAAGCGATGGCTTTGTTTGAGTGTTTTCGTAGGAAACAAAAATAAATGAATAAATCTGATTTTGGTTTCTTAAATGTGAATATTCCCTGGGTTCTTTTCTGTCACTATGACAGTAAACTGAATATATTTGGGTTGTGGAAAAAACAAGACATTTGAGGATGTCATCTTGAGCTTTATGATACGTTGATCAACATTACTTTTCTATTGACCAAACAACTTATCAATTGATGGAGAAAAATAAATAGCTGATTAATCAACACTGAAAATTAGTTGCAGCCCTCTTTCTGCAGCTGCCAGAGCTACTGCAAAATAGATAATTATTAAGATTTATATAGCATAAATAAGCCTGTGTCAACACATTTATAAACAGCTTGACTTAAAAGGGGCTTTCTAATATCTAAGTGGACTCTAAAATTAAGTGTTTTTGAAATACAGTTTGGAATTACAAATATAAAAGGTTTTCTCTTATGCTTCAGTTTTTTGCACATTTCACTTTGTACCTCACACAGCTCATTTAGCTGCATTGGCATAACTGTTTTAAGAGACAAGTGAAGGTTTGTCCGTCGGGCATATCAATAACGACTCAGTGACCTTGGACCGGCTGACTACTTAAGCCCCTTTTAACTTCAGCACATTCATTTGACATTATCTTGAAAGGATCAACAAGGTTTATGTATATATAAC